>VZSF01000750.1:258393-302657 GCA_013398295.1 Chionis minor | reverse complement strand
TTCCCTTCCCTTCCCTTCCCTTCCCTTCCCTTCCCCTTCCCCTTCCCTTCCCCTTCCCCTTTCCAACACAGGCAGCTGCAAACTTCCCTAGCTGAAGAGACCATGTCACTGGAAGAGCAAGATCCCCTCAGGACTATGGAGGCTGTTGGCAGGAGCATCTCAGGGGCACCAGCTGTTTAATTTGCGACTTAAAATAAGCTACTTTGGCAGCTTGGGCTGTTTCCCAGTTTGCCACGTGTCACTGAGATATTTGGCTCTGAAACATGAACGTACAGGTTTAGTCCCACTTCGCCCTGTGTTGTGGTTTAACAACAGCCAGTAAGTAGGACCACGCAGCCACTCGCTTGCTCCCCTGGTTGGGATGGGGAAGAGAAGAGTAAAAGTGAGGGAAAAAAATCAGAAGAGTTAAAGTGAGGAAAAACTCATGGTTTGGGATAAAGACAGTTTCACAGGTAAAGAAAAAGCCATGCGTACAAGCAAAACAAAACAAGGAATTCATTCACAGCTTCCCATTGGCAGGCAGGTGTTCCGCCATCTCCAGGAAAGCAGGGCTCCATCATGCATAACAGTTACTTGGGANGCCCTGTGTTGTGGTTTAACAACAGCCAGTAAGTAGGACCACGCAGCCACTCGCTTGCTCCCCTGGTTGGGATGGGGAAGAGAAGAGTAAAAGTGAGGGAAAAAAATCAGAAGAGTTAAAGTGAGGAAAAACTCATGGTTTGGGATAAAGACAGTTTCACAGGTAAAGAAAAAGCCATGCGTACAAGCAAAACAAAACAAGGAATTCATTCACAGCTTCCCATTGGCAGGCAGGTGTTCCGCCATCTCCAGGAAAGCAGGGCTCCATCATGCATAACAGTTACTTGGGAAGACAAATGCCATCATTCCGAACATCTACCCCTTTCTTCTTGTTCCCCCAGCTTTATATACTGAGCATGACATCACATGGTATGGAATATCCCTTTGGTCAGCTGGGGTCAGCTGTCCCGGCTCTGTCCCCTCCCAACTTCTTGTGCACCCCCAGCCTGGGTGCTGGTAAGGTAGTTTGAGTTGCTAAAAAGGTCTTAGGAACACCCAAAACCACCAGTGCACTATCAACACTGTTTCTCATCCCAAATCCAAAACATGGCACTACACCAAGCTGCTAACGAGAAAGTTAACTCCATCCCAGCTGAAACCATGAGAAGCCCCTAAGTTTCTACCTACAAACTTAATAGCTATTAAGTAACCCTGACATTTTTCAGAGGTTGCTTAGCTTATGGCTGTTTTGGGAACAGTAAGTTCGCTATATTCTGATGTTTCTTAGTTCCCTGTTTCGCTCGCACGCCATGGCTGGAGTCAGAGTTTTTCAAAGTAGTTCTTCAAATGTAGCGTGGTGAACACAGAATCAGATACAGACATTTTTAAGGCTGCATTGTCACTTACTTGTTGACTAACTACTAAAATAGATAGTAAGGAAGAGGAGAGCTCCTTCTTAGGTTCTTCCCAAAGTAGGCAGCAATCATGGACCTTTTAGAATTATCAAGGTAGATGTTCTCGCATATTGTTAAAAATACATCATAAACAGAGTTGCTAACCAAATTACAAGTCTTCTGCAAAAACTGTGGAGATTAATCCAGACTTGACCTACTCCTTCCACCCTGATTGTTCATTCTACTTCTGGTACTTCTTTCATTCCACTTTCTGGTACTATTGTATTTACCAAACGGAAACATGTTCAACCATCCTGCCCACCATGTGGTAGGCACAGATGAGCAAAAATGAGATTATACGCCCTGCTATGCCTGCACATACTGTCCTCTATCGATGCAAGGTATGTAGGGCTGGCTGGAGGCACATTGTAACAGCTTCAGACATTATGCTGTTGGGAGGAATGCGGAGAATTAATTCATTCCCCGCTCAGCAAAGACAGCAGCATTTATGCAGTCAACTAGTCTCTCTTCAGTCAACAATTATATCCATATTTCATTTTGGAAATGTTTCTTATGAACTTACTGTGTTAGGTCAAATAATTATGTTTTTAATGCAAGATTTCTAGTTTCTGTATTGTTATTTTGCACCACCAACAAATATCTCTGACTTAAATCTGATTATCATAAAGGCAAGTGAGGTGTTCCCTAACCTATTCTACTACATTTTTCTAAAAGCGCTGTTTTTAAAAATATAGCGTTTTTGAAGAATTCTTTCAGAGACATACACACTAGAGGTTCTGCTGTATGCAAGTCTGGGGTTTTTTTCCTCTTCATTATAATACTACTAATAGTGAAAAAATGTTTCTGGTAAAAAGGTTTCTGGTATAAAAGACATTGTTAAAACATTACCAAAATGAACAGGGAAAATTAGAACTGTTCTATCATTCAACTATTCAGTGATTGATGTGAATCAGAATAGGAAAGCTGAAGGAATATCAAGCGAAATGGCTGGATTTCATGAGAGCGCAAAATATACAGAACATGGCAGTCACAAGAAAAAAAATTGCAGGGAAGATCAGTGAAGTGGGTTGTCTGAGGAAAGTAGACAGTGACACAAGTCTGCGTGAACATTTGACGTAGTCACCAGGAACACTTCAAAGCAGATCAAGAATCACCACCTCCAGCAATGAAGGTGATGCTAAGCAAAGGGTTATCCAAACATCCTCCTGATCAGATATGTGCAGTGTAATTTACTTTACAAAAAAAAAAAATCTATGCAAATATTCAGAAGTATTTTGTCTCATAAAGCTCTAAGATAGAATGATCTGTTTTAATTAGAACGGGGCGGGGAGGCTCTAACACAACTCATTGGTGCCATCTTTGAAAATGGATTGCAGCAGAGCAATGATCATAACATGGCTTTCTACAACTGAAGAGGTGTTCAAAAAGGCTGCTTCTGTGCAAATGAAGAGACTGGACTTGGGGGTAGCATTTGGTATATTGCATTTTTCTGAAATGTATTTGCTAAATAAGATATCACTGTGAAGTCCTTTTTCCGTCGGATGGTGGGATGCATCTGCTTTATCTATTTGATAAACATTATATAAAAAATACTGGGAGAATGTTTCCTGCAATAAATAATTCAACCTTTTTGAGTTATGCACGGAAGGTAATAAAAGCAAGAACATCCACTTAGGTAGGGATGGGATGGAAGTTGCCTGTCATGAATTTAGACCATTGCCCTTCATTACCACAAACCTCCTGTTTTTCTGCATCCTCTGGTAGTTTTATTCCAGCTTTCAAGATCTTCCCCAATTTATAATATTGACAACTTTCACTTTTCACATATACTTATCTCCTTTTGACACATGCACGTGGCTGCACTAGCATTTTTGTTTGGATGGGGAGAGCGCTTTTGAAGCTGATCTCCCTCTCAACTCCACCCCACACACTTTGTATCGTCAAAAAGTCCTGGAGCCCATGGAACAGATTCCTTTCAGAGGAGGCAGAACTTGAAGACAAGCTCCAACTATTTGGTCACACTGTCAACAGTACAACAGACAGCAGCTAGTCTGAAAAAATCTCTTGAAACATGCGTAGTGTGGACACCAGGTCCTCCACACCAACTGATTTAACCTGCAAAAATTAGGGTGCCCTGATTTTTTTTAGGACAAGTGACAACGCAAGCAAACATAATTTCTGCTTTGGTAAAGGAAATGATAGAATTCAGTAATCTTGTGTTTTACCTGCTCCTGGTAAATCATCCTTTCTACGTGAAAAGAGAGTGTAGTCACTCCATGTCTCTAAGAGATCCGGAAGTATATTTAGGGCAAAACTATGTGGTTTTTAGCCACAATCTTCTATTTTGGTTTTGGCTGAAATAGGTATACATCGTACATCTTTTTCGTCTGAAACTGAACAGGGTAAACAAAAATCTAACAGAATTTTAAAGCTCTTTATGTATATTTTTCTGCCATTTTTACTTTAAGTTATGTTGCACAAGATAGCTTTGATGAAGACATTAAGAATATTGTTGTACATACAAAACTTTTAAAACTACAAGAAAGAATATCAAGAAATGTAATTGCAGGTAATTATTTAGATACAGTTAAAGCTGCATAAACCAGTCTGTTTTGATACCTGTCATCCTGAACCAGAGTACTAGGAATGTCAAGACCATTTGCAGCACTGAGAATGTGTAATTCCATTTTACTGAGCAATCCCACATGTGGTTTTAACACTGGGCAACTAGTTTAGCATTTACATCTTGTAGACATCCATCTCACAAGAATTTCTCTGGACTTGTAAGTGCGGTAAGCAAACATCTTGCGGTTACAAATTATTCACCAGCAGAGCACAAGAAGTCATTTGTACTTCTAGCAAGTCTCTAGGGGAAAATCCACACATACTTTTTATGGCAAAATCCATCCTTTTTTTCCCCAAAGAAAATGATTCATTGTTTTTCATGCTTCCAACAAATTTACTTTCTCCTACTCTGCTTGCAGGTTGGAAGCCTTAAAACTCAGGTGTGAGAATCTGTCTTGGCAAAAAACATCAGAGAAATGGGACATGGAACTGACTGGTAAACAAAGATTTGTTTTCAAGATCGTAACCACAAGCACTGGCAAAAGTTGACGGAGTTTAGTTTCACAAGGTAAATTAAAACATTTAATAAAATACTCTTTAGCTATAAAAACGACCGATGAAATTGGAATTTAGTGCAATCAGAATGAGCAAAAGAATTACATGTGACCACAAAACCACCTTAATCCTCTCATCTCCTTTGAGAAAGGTAATGGCAACTAAGGGAGGAGAAGGCAGCAAGGCTAATAGAAATAAGATATGAGCCAGGAAATTGCAATAACTAAGAAGAAAGCAAAATTCTCAAGCTTTCTGCATATTCCTTTCAAGGAGGCCAAAGGAGGCCGAGGAGGCCGGTATCTGTCCTAAATTCCAGAGTAACTGGTGCCCAGTTAGCTAGTAATCTGAAGCATGGCAGCTAGTAAACTGAAGCCCAGTAGCTAGTAATCTTGAAGCATGGCAAGAGCTGTCGCAAGAAGTAATATCTTTCTTTGGGCCATCTAAAATAGATGGAGGAACAGAGAAGCTTTTCTGCAGAAAAAACATTCTACATTATTGAAAAAAAAAATGGAGAACAATTATACAGTTGGAGAACAGAAAATCTCCTATTGAGGAAGAAAGATTCAAAACCAGTCAAAGTGTAAGCTGCAGGGTATGCAAAAACTTTTGATTCAGAAAAGGTTAAAATAGGACTGGAAAGCTGGAAATGGAAAATGCAAAAGTAATTTTGCAGCGTTCAGTTATGTCGCATTAGTCTGTTGTTTTGTTTCAGTATCTTTATCGCCTTCATCATGGGAACCAATTATCATGGTAGAGCAGAGAAAGCTGAGTTATATTGCAAAACCAGAATTGCAAGATTGACTGGGAAGCCAGCTAGTGAAAGATGACAGCAGATGCTTGACAAGGGAAGAGGCAAGGTGTGGCAGTAGTTATTGTCATGAGGGAACTCTCCAGGGCATCAGCCATTGCTTTCATACTGATGTTTTCGTGAGTGCTGTCAGCACAAAACAATTGAAGTTTTCCTGTGTAATTACCAACAGCACAACAGTTGGAAGAGAAATATGTGACACAGAGACCTGGCTCATAATGATGTTTACTCATGTGCTTCTCGTGCCCTCAGAAATTACACCACTTTTTTGGTTTGTTTGTTTTACACAAAAATAACGGCTTGCCATCCAGAATCACAGACTAAGGAGAAGAACTGAGTGTCAATATTCCTATGACACCAGTATGTTATATCTATTTAAAAAAAAGATAAATTAGTAAATGCTGTCTTCAATTGGGTGAACTATTTCCAGTGGTACTTGGAGAAGTACCTAAAGCACCTGTAATGCACCGATGTGTGTGTTATAGATCCCAGTGAGAAAGGCACTCAGACTCCATGGGATGATAATTAAAATTCAGTTTATTGGCGATAACCCGAGAAGGTAAAAGGATATAGCACAGGTGATCCTATGTCTCTTCAGGTGCTGGGAACCCGGAGCTGTGCAGCGTGGGGCAGACCTCTAGTCAGGGCATGGCATGCCACACAAATCCTGTCTGTGGGGAGATTTGCCAGCACTGAAGATTTTGGAGGTTTTACGAGGTGTCCTTAGAAGTAGGCAAATCCATTAATTATTTGTACTGCCAAGAAAAGGACACTGTGTGAAAACAGGCCGTTTCTCTTCAAGGCAAGCTGAGACATGCAGGTGGAGTCACTGCCAGGTGCCAGGTGGGAGCTGCCTACAGGCTTCTCCATTGGGGTGAGCTGGCTCAAGTTGTCCTGCAGCCACGTGGTACTTGCTCAGGCTTGCACCTACTCACATCAGCTCTCACGTGGATCACTAACTCCTCCATGCACGTGCATCTTCTGTTTAGGATCCTGAAAACACTGTTCAGGCTACTGTCCCACCTTCAGCTGACACATCGTGCACTGCCCTGGTCAACACGTTAACAAAATTGAAGAGACTTCTTGTGGGAGGAGGACTACTAGCTTACTAGGGAAAATCAGAAGCTTATCTTTCAGAAAGGCTTGCGTTAATTTGGCTTGTCTAGGTTAAATTGAGGACAAGACTACGATTGCTGCCTATAAATAATACATCCGGTAGATACCATGAAGAAGAGTATGTCTCAGCTGTCAATTAATACATTAAAGCTACGAATTTATGTCTCTAAGAATCCAATCAAATGAGATTCTTGAACCGCAATAATGGAGACGAGAAACGCAACTATTTTGTTAGGATTAAGCATGATGAGTCACTGAGAGAACAATATAATCAAACACCTGAGATGGGAATGAACTAGTCGAGGGGCCGAGGAAGCCCCTTCCCATCTTTTTTCCCCAAGTTCAGACCTTCTGGTTGCTATATATACATTGCAGAGGTATACACAACCAAGTTCTTGGTCACAGACAAGGAAAAAAATGCATTTATAATTACATACACGTGACACTCACTGACAGAAAGTTGCATCTAGGGGGCTTGAGATGAAACTCCGTGAAAAACTGGAGGCCAGAGCAGGGGGTTACAATTCAGCTGGTGAAGAGATCACGCAGGAAAGTGCACCAAAATTCTGTCATGAGGTCATCTCCTGCAAGTCTTCACAATTGCTTACTTTATTAAAAAGTTCTTAGTAGTTCTAGGAGTATGTACTGCACTTGATCTGTGTGATTATGCAAGCATACTCCCTTTCTGCAGGCAAAGATGACAGGGGTTTTAATGCCAAGGCATGACATCAGTCTTTAAAAATGCGTAGAGTAATAATTCCATCTTGCAACAGTTAAAAGTGCCGGTGCAAGGAGTACTGCAACCAAGCAACCACAAGGATTGTGAGCTAAACCAGCAAAGGAAAAGAAAGATGTAATGAAAGTATTGCATCACTTACTGGAACTTTCAAGCAAATGCAAGACACAGAAATTTAGGTCTCCTCAAGCTGCCTAAAGGGATTTCTCTGGGCCATTCATAGAGTCGTCTGCCACTTGAGGTGGGATTTCTATTACTTAAAGCTAGCCAAGAAATTATTCCAGCTTCTTGGTAAGAACTTCACTATAGGTCATTGAAATGTGAGCTTCTTCAGTAGAAGCAAAGGAATAAAGTATTTCAGTTTCCTTACTGGGAAAAAAAGTCTTAGAATCAAGTGCTTGGTACAACTTCAATGCTTTCTTTCTACACTTATTCTGAACTGCATGACTTAAATTTTTCTGGTTTTCATTAATATTTGTTCTAGCAATTCAGTTGCCCAAGTCTCTACATAAATCATTCTCAGTTACACAGTGGAGTTAGGGGTAACTTTGTTATTCCTAATTAGGGAAGTGTTCCCTATTTTAATAACTTAGTCATTTTAAAGCAATGTATGCTGCAACGTGGCCAGCAGGGCACACAAAGCAGTGGTTGTAGCCTTCTGTCTGCAATTCTGTGATACTGAGCTTCACTGCAGAGAAGCGGCATCCATCAACAAAAGAATCTTGTATATAAAAAGGAAAGCAAAGAAGTTGATATTAGAAAAAGGGCTCTGTTTTGAGAACACGGTGGGGAAGACATTTTATCATCTCAAGTACTTGTAAGTCACTCAAATCTCTTCATAACATACCAAGAACAGAGAACCAAGATTATGAATATTAAATATTTCTATCAGAGTAGCATACCCATAGATAATTAATCATGAGCAGAGCTTTTTGCGGCTTGGCACTCCATAGCTGCACACAGCCACTGTCTCAAATAGATCGTGCTCAGAACAGACAAAAGTCTCATGTTACCATGCTCCAGTGATGAAAGAGACTAAGAAACTGGCTTGTACAACATTGACAACTCTTGGGATTTCACCACATGCCCAGCTCTTACAGATCTCATCTCTCTCTCAAAAACAACCTAATGTGTCCATATTTTCCTTTAAAAAAAAAAAAGAATTAAAAATATAAGCTGAGTGGACAACTGATGCTCACTAACCTGAAAACAAAGAAAAAAAATCCAAATCTACAGTAAACTTTTTTTTTTTTCAGATTAAAAATAATTTGCATGCTGGTACTACCAGCACTCGGGTAAATAGTACCACCAGAACTGGTGATACCAGTGATGTTCTACCTGCCCCACGGCACACGGGAGTTTGTGCCTGCAGATGTCAGACCAAATCCTTAAATGAAGAGGAATGTCAGTCTGCTAAAGCCTAGCAGAGTGTGTGTGGGAAGCAGAGTGAGAAGGGTAAAAGCAAAGCAGAAAGATAATGCACAGAAGCCACATCCCTGTACGAGGGCAAAATGCCCTCTTATAAAGCCACACCTTTTGAAGTATGATGTTCACTTTCCGCTGGAGTCTGTTATAAATCAGTGAGATGGTGTTTCTCCAATTCAAACACAGTGAAACAAAGACAAAAGTGAAACCCAAAATATTTTTATTCCCATGCAAGCAAAGCAAAACGGAATTCATTCCCTGCTTCCCATTGGCAGGCAGGTGTTCAACCATCTCCAGGAAAGCAGGGCTCCATCACCCATAATGGTTACTTGGGAAGACAAATGCCATCATTCCGAATGCCTCCCCCTTCCTCCTTCTTCCCCCAGCTTTATATACTGAGCGTGACACAATAGGGTGTGGAGTATCCCTACTAAACATTTAACTGTCTTTATCCCAACCCACGAGTTTTCCCTCACTTTTACTTTTCTGATTCTCTTCCCCATCCCAACGGGGGGAGTGACCAAGCGGCTGCATGGTCCTAGCTGCCAGCTGAGACTAAACCACTACATAGGTATAGATAGGGCGTTATCTCTGGGACCCTCTACAGAAATCTTTTTGCATGTTCCCCATCAGACATGTCTTCTCTGACATTTCCCCCCTATGCTCCTCACTGCGAGTTTCCCAATATTCCACCAAGGAAAAACTTACAAATTACTATTGCTGTGCAGAAAGCCTACACCTTATATTTGTATGTGTATCACAAGATACATAATCAAAGAAACCTTTCTTATCTGCGAACCCAAATGGAAATCCAAGAACTTGAGGCAAGTATGGAAAAGGTTTTCCAATATCAACAAGTCTGAAAAATCACAATAAATGCATGAAACACAGCAATGACATAGATAAATTTTACTTCTTGGGACCTGCAGATTGAAGAGGAAAGTTTAATTTCAATCTTTTGGAAAAGGAAGCTCATTTTCTTCCTGAAAGGGTGAGGAGAGGATTTCTAAGAATAAATTTAAAAAAACCCATAGCCACAAATACAAAATATTATCTGAAAAAAAGCACTAGCCTAAAAGTATCTACCAAAACAAGTGGAATAGCACTAGCCTAGAAACATTGCTAGCAGCTGACAGACCAACATTTTGTTTCGCTAATGAATTGCAAAAAAGCAGGTCTGCACCTGAATTCTTGTTCTTTGCATGTTATAACCATTTTTTTTTAAGTATTTTTCTACTCGTTTGGGCTGCTATGTTTGAATGTAGCGTTGACCAAAAAAGATGACCAAGAGATCTAACAAAAGTATTATGGACTAGGGAAGAGGAGGAGAAAGTACTGTTATGTGACTAGAGACACCTGAGCAATATTGTTTTAGATTAAAATAAAGCTTTCTTTTGAGATCCCGATCCTACGTGGTAGACAAATATTCAAATTATTCAGTTAATAAAAAAGGAAAACTAAAAATTAGCCTTTTGGGTGGTTAGTACCTCATCTGCCGCATCATCTCAGCCCAGCTATGGCCTTTCCCTTATTTTCTTTTTAAGCCAGGAACAAGCAAGCACCTTTACCATCACCCTTTACTGTTTGAATAATCACCTGTTTTTAGGACCAGCATGGTACTGATACACCTTTCAGACTCCTGTGATTCCCTGTTGCCTTTTTTGGATGCGTGTAAATAATCCAACTGAAAATACTAGTGCTTTCTGTAACATTAAGGAAGACTCTGGCAAACAGCTGGTTTCTGTTAGTAATTGTTCAAAATTTGTAGTCATAGCAGTGGTTTGTTGGAAAAAAATCCACAAGACTGGAACTGTAACAATATTTATATTTATGCTGGTAGCCTAGGCAGAACAGAGGCTGCTCAGGGAAGGAACAACACCCAGGGCTTCTGGGTGAATAAAGCAATAGTCGAGTCTGAAAAGAGGGACTGAGAAAAGCAGCAGCAGCAGCTGACAGAATGAGGCTTTGCTGCTTATTCCTTCGGGGTCAGTGAAAATGGGGGCTGGCAACTTTAACTCAATGTTAATCAAGGGTTTGCACTGGAACTTCACCTAATATTTCAGCCTCTGGAAGCACTGACTGTTTGTCACCTGGATGCGTGCTGGGGCTCTGCTGGAGACCTGGGCAGAGCACGCTGATGACTCCCTTCCAGCTGCAGACTGGGTTTTCTTCCCGGGAGAGCTGAAAAGCTGGTTTCAATCCACTTTACATCCCGGTGCGGGGTCAAGATACAGCTGTGGCGCGCACCTAGAATCAACAGCACTGAAGAACTAACATGTCCTGCAATACAGCTACAGCCATGGAGACCTCTCCAGGGTTTTATTTATGCTTGTTCCCACAAGATTTACTTGCCTGGACTTGCATTTCTTCCACTCCCGAGGCAATGAAGGTGCTATGCCATGCTGGGAAAGTGTCCGAACTGCCCACGTTCACACTCCGCAGCCTGATGAACTGCCACGTACTGCAACCTGCCTGTTACTCAGCACGCTCGCTTTCCAAGAACTTTCAGGCCAGGGATTTTCACCTCAGATTTTCACTCCCCACTCATAACCAACGTCATTTGACTAGGAAAGAGTCGCTGCTGACAAGAGCACCAAATATAGACTAACTGGGCAACAGCTGGGTTCCTGGGCTCTGAATTTGAAAATGAATATGCTTCTAAACATGCAAACCACAAAATTATTAACAGTTTGTTAATATTTCTATTATAAATTCATATTTTAGAAATAATTAGTATAAAAGAATTAGTATAATTTAAAAAAACATGTTCTCTTGCATGTTTCAATTCAACATTCCTCACGAATACAGAGAATAATCATGTCGGGCTTTTGGATTTAGACAAAGAAATGATGGAAAACCCATAGAATTGCACCACTTTGTTACACAAAAGACTGAAAAGTAGACTGACTAGTAACTTTTACATAAACGTTGATATTGTTTTCCCAAGCAATTAGATGTGATTTTGCAGAAGTCATTCCCTCCACTCCTTTTACAGTCATACTGGTTAGTGTAAGAGCCTCTCTCAATCTAAGAAATTTTCTGTCTTTAAGCAGCTTACATTCCTAAATGTAATAACAACTCATTATTAAAACATGGACAGATAATACAAATAAAGAACTTAATTCAAAATCTATAATACTCCTCCTCAACAATGCAGAAAGTAATTTTGCTGGTAAAAATAGAATTCCTTTCACATTAAGACACCTCTGAAAACTTTTTTTTAATTTTCCACAGGTAACTGCTGGTTTTGCCTACGATGTGCCAACAAGGCTGCTACAAACTCTGCAAAGCCGGAGCATTCCATCAAGACAAAGCACGCGGGAAAGGGCACTGGGGCTCAGTGATGCGCCCCAGATGCACTGAGCAGCCTTTGCTTCTCGAGCCGTTCTAGCCAGGGGAAGTATCACTTTATCATCCACATTTCTGTGGATATGTGTACAGAAAATTAAGGTGTCCTTTTTAAATGTGATTTAGAAAGCGAAGAGGGGCAGAGAAAATAACTGAGCATATCTAAACAACCAGAGATACAAAAGCTTGATATACAAAGTCCCCTCTTACATAAACAACACCTTGGCCTTTTACAGTAAAATGCATTTACTATCTAAGCAGAAGCTGAAAATGGCTTTAGTTTCAACTTAATCACAAAGCATTTAAATAATTAAAAATTATACACTACTGTTTATAAAAAAGATCATACGTTTATTAATTCACCCTTCTGTCCCCTTTTTGAGTTCTAAACCTTATAAAATAAATGCCGTAATTAAAAATTAAGTAGGGGCACCCACAGTGAAGCCTCACATCCTGTATCAGTGAACAGGCAAAGTCTTCTCATCTCTGAAACTGTACTGATAAAGACACACAATATTCAAGCCTGTCTGTTGGTATCACTTATTCATAATAAGATCCGTTATGGTAACAGAAGCCAGCAATATTTTTAAGTACTAAACCATTTAAATGTAGTTTGTTACAGCTTGTCATGTAATGAAAATAAAACCATTGAGTAAGCATTCTGGTGCGTCACATTTACAATATTTCATCCTTGTTTCCTAAATACTCTCTTGTCCTTAACTTCTAATGAAATCAGTGCACAAGGTTAGGGAAGTAGCATTGCATTCAAACACATATTCCCTGCTGTCTGATGCACCAACACCAGACAAGCCATCTTATAAAAAAGAGTAAGCACCAGTTCCTGCCATGATCCCCTCCCCCTCACATCTTCATTTTTCTGGTTTCACTGTGTTGTGGGGTTTTTCCTATCAGGTAAGAAACTTGAGACAAAATAAGAAAAATGGGATCAGTCAGGTATAACTTGAAGCAAACCACTCACACCCACTGGAAAAACTGAATCCAGCAACGAAACCTCTCCGCAGAGCGGGCAGGTGCAGCAGTCGAGCAGCACCCTCCTCTGCACTCCACATCTGTGCACTGGAGCCACTGTGCCAGCTGCTCCAGCTGTGCAAGGCTTGCGCTGGCGGGTGGCAAGGAACAGCTGGCCAGGTTCCTTGTCCTTGCTGGTCTGTCAGTTGGAACCTACAGTCTCCTGCATCGGAAGAAGGATGGTCTTTCTATCAGGCTTATCTTCTCTGGCGTGCTGATGACTGGAAGGTGTTTTGGACAAGTCTGCTAGTCATCCATCGCATTTGTTTGAAGCTGGTCATGTACGTCTGTCACACGGCAGACTGGGAGTTAGGAGAGCTCCAGCTACCAAGGAATGTCCAGGAAGCTACATGCTCACAAAATGGGACACAAACCTCCTGTATGCAATCAAATGCTCGTAACAGAGTCATCACCTTGCTGGCTTTCTAAAAAAGCAGAACAATAGAGAGCTTGCCAGGAATAAAAATAAATAGAATCACCTTTAACTGAAAAAGCTTTGCTGGAACCGCAACTTTGCTCAAACATCTCTCACCATAGAGCTCGCTTCTTTCTTGAGGTAGTTAGAGATGCTTATGTCTGATGAGTACCAACCACAGCAAAATTAACCTTGTTAAAATCAGAGCAGAAGGCTCCACCAGTGTTTTGGAAAAGAAACACAGAAGTGTTCCTAAATTACCACCACAAAATCCATTTGGGTTTTGGGTAGAGTTCCTTTTGTTGTTTTTGGGGGTCTGGGGTTGGGGTTTTTTGGGTTTTTTGGTTGGCTTGTTCTGTTTTCTTGCATTTAGGAACAAAGTCTAAATCAGAGGGGAAAAAGACATTCCTCCCTGTGTGACGCTTGCACAAGTTCCCCGGTCTGCAACTCCAAGAACAAACCAAAGCAGCTTCTCACAGGGATGTGCTCAGGACTGGCTCCCTCTCATCACAGGCATTCGGCTTCTACCTCTGTACCAGGTCAACTTGAAGTCCATTTGATAAGGAGACACCTCACTATCTAACTGTCAGAATGCCACGTGGGCTGGCAGCTCCCTCCCAGCCAGGGTCTGGCCCAGTGTCCCCAGGAAGGAAGCAGGGTGGGCTAAAATGGGCCTCCTGTGCCCACGGTGCAGTTGATGAAGGGCAGTAAGGCTTATGAGTGCCCTCGGGGCCCTGATGTTCATAGACAATCAGTAAGAAGAGACTGTCCATTCTCTGCAAACACTAAACGTGAAATATGCAAGGCCTTGTTCAAATCATCTATTTCTCCCTCTATTTCTAGAGAGTGCAAGTATCCATTTCATGGGAACAAAAACAAACAAGAATTTTAAAAAGAGCAAGCAGAAAACAACAGAAGAAAGTATGCAGGCACTGAAGAACATCTTTCACGCTCTTGCAAAACAAACATTCAAACAACGAATGCACACAACCTGACTTGTAAATTTTACATCATAAGCATCATAACCTCTTTTAAAAATCCTATTCCTGAGTACATTTTACGTGCAGAAGTTAAACTGATTCTCTGGACGTCTGCTTTAGTATCCTCCTGAAGCCAAGGACGGGGTTTTTTCACCCCTCTTTCTTTCTCTGGCTTCATCCAGGGGCTTTGAGTTTGGTTAACTTGCTTCCCTTTACATTCTTTACCAGTGAAGACATCCAAGAACTACATTAGCTTTACCCCCCTCACATGGAGATCTTCTTTATCCTCCTTACTGCATGGAAAGCTCTGCTTACAATGGCTTTGAGGAGGACGGGGCTAAACTAAGGTAGAAGAGTTGAAAAGCTCACACGGGAGGGCTTTGTCACAGTACTGGCCACATTCCTACTGTTCCTCTAGTCCAGACAGAAACCCCACTGGTCAGGCTGGCTTCAGCTCTTGCAGCAAATGATGCCGAGTCCAGTGACCAAGGAACACTGATCTTCTCCAGCTTGACTCTTCCCTCCAGACTCTTTTAATCTCTAAGTATGCAGAATTAGTTCAAAGATGCTGTATCTTGGAAGAGGTGGGGGATGAAGAGCACCTTAGCAGAAGCAAATTGTCCACCACCTCCTCTTTAAAAAGAATTTGTGCTGTGCTGCTGTCAGCATGGAAGTGATGCTTATAGTGGTTCCCCTTCCTAAGGGGACGCAACAAATGCACAGGACCTTCAAACACACACTAATTTACAGCCTGAACCCTTGCCTGGGTTTTAGATAGGTGTATAGTATAGATTAGGCCTGTAAAAAAGCAAAAGCGTTATCAATACAGGTCTTGAAAATACTTCATTTGGGAAATTTCACATGAAAATGCTGACACAGTCTAAATATAGAATTAGACTTATTGCTGCTGGCTATAGAGAAGTTAACAAAAGTGCTTGGATTCTGAAAAACAACTACTGTGAGAGTTACACAGCTATATAAAAACTCATTTCAGAAGAACTCCTCTAATAGCTTTCTTATCTGCCTATCTATCTTGCATGAAAAAACAAGCCCACGATTAAACGAGCAAGTAAACGCAGCTGGCGTTACTTGTACTAGAAAAAAAGGGTCAGAAATGGTATTCAGTAACAGCTTTCAAGATATTCAAAACAATCAGAATGCAAAAAGCACTGACCAAATTTTAAAATTGTACTTTTATAAGCTCCTTTTATCTATTAGGACTGCAAATTATTCTTTAAACCCTATGCTAAGCACATTGGCCCCTCTGAAATCAACGTGAGGTCTCGTGCCAGACCAGTCCCTCCAGTCCTGCTGCCTTCCTGGAGCAGATTAGAGACTCCGGGCTTGCCCAAGGAGCCAACAGAGAAGGCTGCCCCTCCACTACTGCTGAGCAGCCCTTCACGCTTCCTCCATTTGAGGTCTCCTGCATCTCTGCCAGCTCTGGAGGAGCTGCAGCAGAAGGCTGCTGTCTGGGGCACTGCTGGGGACCCCTCTGCAAGGAGAGGGCAGGACAGAGCAAAGCCAAGCTGGCAGCTCCCGTCTGCCCAGGCAGGGTGAGGTGGTTAGCGCTAACGTCGTGCCACAACCAGATTAACACAGTGGTTAATGAGACCCTTTCCCCCACACGCATTCAGCGGCCTGAAAGAAGATTTATTTAATATACCAAGTGTCTTGTTTAACGCTTCAAGACTGCTGCTTGCCATGGTTCGTTCTCGGCATGCTTTAGTGGAGGAAGGAAGGGAAAAAAACCAGCAGTGCTTGTAAGAAAAGAATATGTAGTGCCTTTATTGAATTAAAAAAAAAGTGGACCTTTCTTCAAAATGCCTTTACGTAACACACATGAAAACTTTAGCGTCATTTGTATAAATATATCAAACGAAACAAGTATTTTTTTAAAAAAACAGTATTTTGGCTCAGTAAAATAACTTTCCTATCCCTAATGGTTGGGATAACAAGTAGCAGGTCTTCCATCCAATCTATTCCAGTCAGCAAAAGTAATTCAGGAGGCCCGAGGTCGCTGGAACTCTGTTGGCTGGCCTGCATACTGCGAGCTGTCAAGGTGGAAGTGCAAAGTCAGTATTGCACCCGGGTCCTCAAGCACAAACACCATTACTTCCAGTGTTTAGTCTTCACATTTGATACAGGGATCTTCTTACAGAAGAGTTCTGTGACCAAACTGCAGAGCTTCTGTCCTACTAAATTCTTTTATCAATGTAAACCAGAACAATTAACCTTGCTCAGACAGATCTCAGTAACTTCAGATGGATCTCAAGGCTCTTTTACCCTACAACAGGCTGTCACTGAACACATGCCACATTTAAAAGCAGACTGTGTGCAACAGCTGCGTGAGTGTGGCACTTCACGACCAGAACTGATTCTCCCTTGACACTTCTGTCTTGAAGAACACACTGAATGAGAACATAATATAAGCACGTGCATTGGTCTATACATACATGACATTCATCAATAAAACACTCCAGTACCATGACAGTTTGAAATAGCCTGATGTTTCAAATGTACTTTTTTCCTTCCTATCCTGACACAGATTCATATTCCATTGTGGCCAAACACACATTCAGCTCGCAAAGCTCAGAAGGCACTGTCACTCAGAAGCAGAGTTTCAAATTTTCAGCATGCATCAAGGTAACTAAAGCCCTTTAGGTGGCAGAGGAACCTATTTCCACTGGTTTTGTCGCTTATCAGGCAGAACATGAGGGTCACACCAACCCATGTTCACTGGGCAGTTCTTTCGTCGGATGGCGCTTCACACAGTCAATTTTGTTTGGCCAAGGTGAGGATGGAGGCGTAAGGAGACAAATGCTTGAGCCATGAAAGAAAGAAAAAGCCAACACTGCAGTGTCAAAATGAGTAGATAAATTCTGAAGGATGCAGAACAGGAGTTTTTCAGATGAACAAGTGGAGATACCAAAGGACCAACTCAAAGGGAAAATTTCTGCCTAATTAGGAAGAGCCTTCAAGGACAGCTTGGAAAGTGATGGAGTCTGACGCAAGACTAAGTTGCTTGTTCGAAGATAAGGGAGCTGTATGGGAAAAAATAGGCTAGAGTTTGAATGGGAGGAGAGCAAAAGGTGCTGCAAAAGAGAAGTTGGTAGGACACACACAGGAATTTGGAGTTGCAAGCAGCAGTTAAAGGCAGTAACAGTCAAGTCCTGAAGTTTCCATATACAACTAGATCTCATAAATTAAAAATCTAACTTTCAAGGACAGACTGAAAAGCACAGTCAATTTGGCTGTCACATCTCCTGCTCCTATGAAATTCATAGCTATAAACATAGCATTAAACAGATTTGATTTTTTTTAAAAAAAATCAGTCAAATCAATTCCCTCCCCTGAAAAAGAGAATTCATGATTACAAACTACGTCACTGCCTACACACAAGTCAAACATAACTTCAGACTTAACAATTGTGGCATATGTAATATTGTTTAAAATTTTTTAAAAAAACATGCACAACAAGTTTTAACAACTTCCTTTCACAAAAAGCTGTTTCGAAGCTGTGTCTCCAGCCTCAATTCATCCAGCCCCAGCCAAATTCAGCACACAGTCATCTGAGACTCCTTACATCATCAGGGCAGAGGGAAAGGAGAAAAGCAAGCAGCTACAGGGGGTAACAGAGCTCATCTCTCTCACTTCAAGGAGTACTGGACAATAATGCTATTTTAGGTATATTTTCTAAACACATCTGGAACCAAAAAGCACCACTTTTCTTCTCCCGTTGCACTCTGAACCCTCTAGGAACCGGACAAACTCACTAATCTGGGAGAAAACTATGCCAAGGAAATGAACTATTTCTGCCACGTTAGTCTGTTCAGCCAGCTTCAGCTTTCAGAGCTGACAAATGCTACAGCCGGCACCCTGGCTGGAAACAGGGGGGAAGACCTGCTCTCCTTCGGCAACAGCGACCCACATGAAGTGGGTACCCTGAAGCCCCTTGATCTGGTCCTTAAGGTAAGGCAGATGACAACAACCATCTGTAGTCTCCATGAGAGAGTCTGTGTCATTAGCTAATTGTTCCACTTGGGTAAAATAAGAACAAATACACTAAACCACCTAACTGGGGAAAAAAAAAAATCCTCTGGAGATGAATTTTTTGACTCAGTCCAGCATTACAATGGTATTTTTACAATGTCTGTATGGGACATGCAATTAAAAATGGTAAAGTTCTTTAAAATGTAAAAAAGATCAGGCAAGAGTATTTATGCTTTGTCAGGTTCAATAGCACTTTTGGGGGGCTGGGATTGTCTCTTACCTTTTCTCTTGGACGATAACATACTGCTACATTAATACAGAGGGATTTGTCTTTCAGCAAACCGAACAAGGCAAGTAACAGACTTGTAACAAAGAAAAGTTTTGTGTCATTTCATTAAAAAAAATTGAAACAAAACCATTTACTGGCATCAACCATGCCCATTACATAGTATCACAATTATAACTAGCATAGTTCCCTTTATATTCAACCTTTAATTGCAAAAAACAAGTTTTCTGGGGTTTTGGTAATTTTTTTTCCACCCTTCCATTCTTAATATCAAAAGAATTCCACCAAATCACAGTGCAATTCTTCAATAAGGCCTCATGTACTTCCAACGTGGTTTCCATGTCACCACTGTGCAACTGACATTTCAAGGCATTCTCTTAATCTGGACAGAAGAAAAGATGATTCACATCTGTAGATGAAGCTGTAGTACCTTCAGTCCAGAAAATTTGAATAAAATTGTCTGCACAACACAGATACATGTGACCTTCAAGCAATCCATCACCAACTGTGAACTGAATTTACCATTGTCATTTTTCTTTTTCTATTTAGGGAGAATCAAAGTTTCTTGGTAACAAATGCAATTGTGATGAAGATCCATTTTTTCTGGATGGCATGTGGTAGCGCACTTTCTTCCAGAATCTAGTACTTGCTGAGTGAGACCTTTCTGAGAAGTCCCCTTTCCACAGGATAGCCCCGTGCTTTTGCTTAATATATTTGACGGATTCTGGCATGGTTGCATAATCTTGTATTTTTTCAAGTTCAATGAGAATTACTTTAATGCCATCTTCTATAAGAGCATTATACATGGCTAGATGCTTTTCAGATGCATCTTCTAGAATACTGTAACAGGAGGGTTCTGGTACTAAAACAATTATCACTCTTCTACTTTGACGGATTTTTTCCTCAGCAACGCTGATCACAGCTGTAGAAAAAAAAGGTTGTGCAAAATTAAGGCTGTATGTTTCTATTTTTTGTTACCAACATGTTGCAGCTGGTTCATTCCCTGTTTTGATATTTGAGACAACACAACGTACCTCACAAATAGGGACAGAATAAGAGCACGCAAGCAGATACACATTGGGCTAGCCCACAAGGTTTGGCCAAAACACAATCTGATCCCATCAGACTGCATGTCTATATTGTTGTTTGCATAAACACAGAAGAGCTACCAACTATCTACTACTTATCTTGCTAATTCCATTTTATTACCATCATAACTGCAATTGAAAAACCCACGCTCCAAAACCACTGGCCTAGATAAAACTATAACCTTTTTCCTTAAATGGCTTGTTCCGATATGCTTAACTGGTTTTTTTGATATATGTAAGTGGAAGAGAAAGCAAAGAATCCTCCCTTCAATGGCATTCCAGACAACTAAGTCTAAACCAGCAAAATACGGTAAATATTGTAAATACCACACAAAAAACCATACAGGCTATGTTAAAAACAACAGACTATTGCATTTTTTTCAAGCTAGAAAAATAAAGATTCTACTTCTCAGGGAATGCTTCCTTCTCAAACCACTACCAAAAGCATTCAGATGTAAGAAAGTTATGCAAACCATCTCACACTCAATTTTTTTTTTTTTTAAACAAAACCTTCTATTTAAGGCCTACTCTGCAAATCTATTCAGTCTCAGTATAAAGTCATAAGACCAGGAAGGATTCAGAAGATTCATCATTTCATCTCACATAAGCAGTCAGTGGGACAGATGTTGCAATTTTCAGTGTCAAATGCTAGAAATTTAAATTTGACGCACATTTGCACACAGAGGAAACCTCCACAATAATTTTAAAGCCTTGCAAGGAACAGAATGCTCTGTACAAACATTCACTAGAGACAAGCAGTCTTTTGTACTGCTGATCACTCCTGATAACTTAGTGTTGCTTTGTATTTTTTTCCACCTGCGCTAAGTATCCATTATACCCTTTATTGCATCCTGCTGGTTTGACAGCAATTCTCAGAGCAAACATAAATGAAACAGTAGAGAGGTCATCCTGTCAAATGGCACCTCAAAGCAACGGGCTCTTTTCACACTACTCATGAGCTCTACTTTTCCATCTTTCCTGCCATCAGTCATCACTCACAACCACAGTTTCAACTCCTCTTCCCCTCAGCATCCTTCTGTCTTGAGATGCCAGACATTGAAAAAACTTGGAAGAGCTAAATAACGGCAAGGGAAAGGCTGAGATAAACAGACTTCCTGGGAGCCCCCAGTGCTCTATTTCTCATTCTCCATTAGAAAGCATAAGAAAATCATAGCTGATTTGATGGTGGGAGATATTTAGAATCACATCCGATTGACTGGCTGTTTCTGAGTTGTATATGCAGCTGCCAATGAGAAAACTCGAGTGCAATTTCTCTTCAGGTAGCTTACCTTCTCCTGGTAAATCATCTCTCCCAAATATGAAGAGGTTATACCCACACTGTCTTTCTAAGACCTCTGGCAGTATTTTCAGAGCAAAAATATCTGATGAATACAAGCAGCTCTCTCTGTTCTTTGGATACAGAACATAAGCATCATAGATCTTCCCATCTGAAACTAAACAGTGAGCAACAGGAGTAATGTAAAAATGGATTCTAAAGATACAAAAGCAAGGAAGGAAACAAACAAAATAATTTCTAAACTCTGTTTTTTCCCCACTTGAAAGTCCTGCTATTATCTAAGCATATATAATTATACTAAGCCTGAAATATTTGTAGAATCAAGCCTTCTAGAATTCAGTATGCTGGATCTGAATAGGCAAAAGACCTACAAAATTAAGTAGGTTTGAATATTCCTTTATGATCTCTAAATCAAGAGATGTTATCACTCAATTATCTGGAAAATAATGGTTCCAATAGTACAACCAAATACTTAAAATTTCAGCTGCCATATAACTCATAGGTTATTTTTGTAATCTAGATTTTCAAAACACAGCAACCACTTAGACATGAAAACAAAACCAAAGTATCTGGCAAATTTCAAGGTCTAAATTGTATTAGATTTTTTGTAACAAATTTTTCAGAAGACCAAATTTAAAGGACTTCAAAGAAATCCAACAGAACCTCAATACCTCTAGAAGATATTTTGTTTCTCTAGCCATGCACCTCCTCTCAGATGTTTGGAAATGACCCCATACTTCAGCATACTCTCATAGTCGGCACCGCTATCAAGATTTTTCTGAATGCCAGGAATTTATAGAAAGTAAGAGAGTCAGAATTGCCTTCAAATTGAAAACAAAAGAAAATGAAAATTGTCCTGGTTCGTCTACAGAAAATAAAAAACACCCAACAATTCCACTGCATTACTGCTTTCTATAAGAATAGTAATAAAAAGAAAATTGAACAACTGCTGTCAGAACAGCATTCAAACCACTGAAGGGGGTCTTCAGGGAAAGGCACAATAGTACTGCCTTCCTGGAACGTTGCTGATTTTTCCCCGTAGATGCTTTTCTTATCTGAACTAATTCTAAGCATCCTAAAACCGCTTTATCCTTTCAAAAATCCCAAGGAAGGCAAATCACAGTCCATGAGGTTAACTCATTGCTTTGCAAGGGAAGGTGGAGGCTTATTACAACACACGGCAATGTTACACAAACATACCTTTTTTACCCAGGAAAGGATGGCAGGAGTCCCGATACCAAAGCACAATATCAATTTTGAAGATCTTGTAGATAAAGAGAGTAAAAAATACTAAAAATACCAAAGAAACTCCTCCTCCAATTAGGTAACCCTGAATGTTCCGAGCTGCAGTAGAGTGGGATAAAAAGGGAGAAAACAAACAAACAAAACATAGTTACACACTAGAACCAGAGACAGATAAAAGAGATGTTCAAAACTGTTTAGTCATTAAAATAGCTTTTTTTAAAAAAATAAAAAGAATGAATGAATAGGACTAAAAGTTCTTCATGTATGCTTCCTACCAATATTATTTGACAAGCCAACTTTTATCTTTCAGAGAAAAGATACCTTTGTAATGTGACAAATGAGGTTACTCTTCATCTGAAGCACTAAAATATTGATTTATGTCCCAGCGCAGCAGTAAAGTGAGAATTCTTCTACAAAATTTTATCAGTCAGCAAGCAAGAAAGTCAGAGGTGGGGAGGTGATTTCCTGACCATGCAATTCTCCCCAGATCAACCACCTTTCTGTTGTCTCTAGCGTCTTCCAAGATTTGCCATTGAACCTACTAATTTGTTGTCCTTGATAGATTTGTTGCCCTTAAACCAAACAAACACTCTCCACAAACTGCATTTTTTAGTTCATGCATATTAAAGGTTTTCTGTGGTTAAATCCTACCCTGACAATCTTTATAAAGAACTTACAATTACGTAACAAGCTCAGATCTACTTTCAGTCAATTACTTGTTTACAATGTGGCCAGTTAAAGATAAGTTTGAGAATAACATTTGTCAGAGGACCCGCACAGTGTTGACAAAGTCGGCTTAATACAAGCTCAAGAGACCAGAGGCACTTCTGTAGCTAAATTAAAATAAAAAAATAAAATAAAAAAAAAAGGGGCAACTATAATATCTGGTAATTTGCTTTTCCGTGTATCTGGTTTTAAATAAAAACAATCAATTTCTTCAGCCTTGCATTTGAGTTTTTAGAGCTCACTACCTTTGAGTTCATCTACTAAAAAGTAAATTTCATGTTAGGCAGCAATAGGTCAAACCTGTCCTTGTGTCTAAGCACAAGACTGGGGTCTCCAATAACTGGTAGGATGCTCCCAATCAACGTGCATGAGCTTATCTATAAGGTGGTAACAGCACACGCATCAGCAATGGAAAGTCCATAACGTTTCCAAGCAACCTATTTCATTCCTTCGCTATCATCACTGTTAAAGAGTTTCTCCTAGTATATAAATTTTTTTTTTTTTTTTCTTTCTCCGGCCAATCTCAGCCCATTATTTGTTACTGAAAGATAGGGCAATTGGGTCCACATATACATTTCTATCCTTTTGTCAGTCTGTTCCACTCCTAGTTATGTCTTCCCCCCCAGCTCTTTTAGAGAACTAGCCATTTTCACCACTCTTTTAGACACACAATCCCCTCTGATCCACATGTATCTTTACGTAAAAGTGAGTAAAACGAAGCACAGTATTCCACTGAGGTCTCACACTTGCTTCAAATAAACCAGAGTTTTTCATTAATGTTTCCTAAAACACTTAATTTACTCTGTCTTCTCTCATTCAAAGTGCTATTCTCTTTAATTTTGCTAAGAATATGACCCCAAAAATCACAAAGAAAGGTATTGAGCTGCACTGCCTGCTTTGCACACCAGTACATCACATAGTTTCAGCTTTAAGTAGGGCGTTGTCAAACTAAATGAGAACTAAACATCACTGCCAATCATTTTATCCAGGTGAGACCTCTTACCTGGGCGTTCCAGTTTGATGTAGGCCGTAAATTGTTGAGTACCATATATGAAGTGACAGAAAAAAATATGAGCATAATCCTTTGCTTTAACTTTTGAAATGTTAAATTTTGTTCCAGATACAGCAAGTCCATGAGGCATCCTCTCTCTGTCATTAAAAAAGCATAAAAAGGAAACATCTGTAGAGAAGCTGAAATATCAGTGCTTCATATAGGATAGATTCATCTATCCACAAGAACTTGCATTTTTTACCTCTATAAACCTAAGAAGCCAGTGAAGCACAGCAGGTATCACCCCTGTAACAAACAGCTTCATGATCAGAGGTGAATTGGCATTTTTCATACGCATCGGGTTGTCAGAGTTTTTTTGGTGGGTTGGACAGATTAGACCACTAGCAGTATTGCAGATGATACAAAACTCAAAGGGATGGCTGATACACCAGAGGATCATGCTGCCATCCAGAGGAACCCTGACAGGCTGGAGAAACAGGCCGACAGGAACCTCATGAAGTTCAAAGCAAAAAGCAAATCCTACTCTTGAGGAGGAATAACCAGTCCCCATGCATCCTGGAATGCGTTAAGGAGAGCACTGCCAGCAGGTTGAGGGCAATGATCCTTCTCCTCTCTTCAACACTGATGAGGTCCTACCTGCAGTAGTGGGGCCAGTTCTGGGCTCCCCAGTAGAAGAGACGTATGGATTTACTGGAGCAAGTCCAGCGCAGGGCCATGAAAATGATTAAGGGAGTGGAGCACTTGTCATACAAGAGAGCAGGGACTGTTCAGCCTGGAGAAGAAAAGGCTCGGAGGCAGGGGGTGGGGGGCGGATCTTATCAATGTGTGTAAATACCTGAGGGAGGGAATGGAGAAGAGGGAGCCATGCTCCTTTCAGTAGTGTCCACTGACAGGACAAGAGGCAATGAGCATAAATTGAAAACACCTTCCCATCTGAAATTCCATCTGAACACTTGTTTACTGTCAGGGTAGTCACACACTGGAACAGGTTGCCCAGACAAGTTGTGAAGTCTCCACCTGTGGAGATATTCAAAACCCAACTGGACACAGCCCTGAGCAACCTGCTCTACCTCACCCTGGCTGAGCAGTGGGGTTGGACTAGACAATCTCAAGAGGTCTCTTCCAACCTAAATGATTCTGTGAATGAAAGACTATTCAAACCAGTAACAACTAGTAATAAAACTTGCAAGAGAAAAATCACCTTCCAGGATTTTTTATACTGATGATGAAGCAGAGACCTTTCTAAGCATACTAGCAGACTCCCCGAGCCCACATTGTCCACAGTCAATGGCTCCAACCAACTCGGGATATAATGATGAACAAAAGTCACAAAAGCTGGGTGACTGCTGTAAAATGACAACAAACATGGTGATACTGCCTTTACGCCTGGTATCTACTGCCACAAGTAGGTTGGAGATATAATACGCTATCCTGCTAAATACCATCTCGCTCTAAGGTAGATTTACAAGGTGGGAGGGGCTGCAGTAGGAAGGTACCTACAAACTGGCAGCCTACTCTATATACCAAAGTGACGTCCTGTTATGTGCTCAAGGAGGAAAACTCATTTTGCAGAACATCCTGAAGAACCAGTTTCTATTACATAAGTAACTGCCAGCAACTTCTGTCATGGGATTCCTATACAAACGTCATCGTTTTGCAACATGTTCAGATTTGTTCACATCAGTTTTAACTTTCCTCCCAGCAGAGGAAAGACTTACGTCCTAGGTGTAAGCCTCGAGTCCATAAAGTTGGCCATGTCTACAGCATGGTTTGCTACTAGCAAATGCTCCACAAATTTAATTGCTGAGAAACTGCTACTGTTTTTTTAAATAAAACAATATTATTGCAATTAGATTCATTTCTCCGATACCAGATAACTTGCTTTGAACTATTAATCCTAATTAGAACTTGCACAGGATGTATTTTGCACAATTCCACCTCTGGTATGGGAAAACTATGAGGCAAGGTAGCGATTAGAAACAGACATCATTTCCAAGCAATACAAAAATCTTACCAGAGAATTGCTTTGACTTAAATATATCAAAGGCTCTTCAGGAAGATGTGTTTAGTAACAGCACCAAGTTGGTTTCCGAGGAAGCTGCAGCTATTATAACTTTAGTCATAGCTACATGGAGCTGCACATGTGTCTTAACTGGTGAAGCTGAGAAACTTCCTGCCCTAAAGAATAATGGACTTAGTGTTGCCTTAGAGGTCATAAGCTGGGGCCCTAATATTTACAGGCAAATCAAGTATACATATCTATAATGAAAGTAGTAATTCCCCGTAAAGGAACTTGGAGACAAAGCAGAACTAAGATTCCTTCTGCAGGCCAGGTACAGAAGAATGAAAAAGATAATTTTAAAAGCAGTCTGCATCCTAATTCTCTAGCCATATTTTGCACTGATGATGGCACTTGGTGGAGATAGCAATGCTTCTGCATGAATGTGAACTGATCAGCTGAGGTATCTTCTTCCTGTCTTATTTGCACTACATTTTAAGGGTTATATTTAACAGCAGTGAGAAAGCAAACAGTACATCCACAGTCTGCTACAGCACAGACCAGTCACTGAGTAACAAAGGTCCTGCTCTCTTGAAAGAATTGCTGCTGTTATCCGTTTAATTTGTGTTTAATTGTCCTGAACATTAAAAAAAAACCCTAGATGGCCTGCAACAAGAGCTTCTGCTTTGTATTCTTGAGCATTAGCAGCTGTGTCTGTACTTAGAAAAGGACCAACTTCACAAATAAAAATAAGTTGGGTGAGTTTTTGGTTTTGGAACAGTCTATCTTTCCTGTATTAATGACAGCAGGCAGGCTTTAATCTATTAGCAAAAAGGTTTGCATAAGAACAAATGCAAAAATAAGCCTTACAAAATTATGTTTCACAAAAGCATTATAAAAACCTACACGATTACTTCATTACATTTGTATCAGACACACTGCTATTTATAATAAAATATTTACTTTTTTAAAAATCAAACAGTAAGAATACAATTTACTTGACGCAGACTTCTCATCAGCCTTTCAATGACTACTGACATTTGACTAGTAGTCAACGTTATGGTGAAATCACTGCAAAATACTACAGATTACTTCACCTACAAATGCACTTAAAATTCAATGTATAAGGATACTTACTCATAAAACTGTTCCCTGTAGGTGCTATCAAAGCTATCAACATCCTCATCATTAACTTGCCAGAATGGAATCAAGCCATTTATGCCACTTGATATATTACATTCCATAACTACATGAGAGCCTACAAAAAACATTTAAATATGGCAGTTGAAGGTCTTGTAACATAAGCAGGATCAATTGATTGAGGATCAGCTGGGAAAAGGAGGGATATTGAAAAACCCACTTACCTTATGAAAAGCAGAATCCTTAAAACTCATCCATTTGTAATCCACACTCGGGTGTCTACAATCTGGACATAAATTCCACCCTAAATACAGGTGTCTAAATGTTCACGTCTACATGTAAGCTAGATGTCTAAGACAGTAACAGAGTTCAGCTCTGCTGAAGTCCACTCACATTAAAGTGGACACCTGGACCTTATCAGCTGAATGGCTCTCCAGACTCCACTGAGTCCACTGAAAGATCTCCAGGGCTCAACTCAGTTGCATGTACACAATATGATGACATGTGAGATGCTCTCCAGCATTCAAGCCATCTATATGGAGCTGGCAGATAGGACTCCAGATCTTCAAGAAACCTGCACTGCTAGAGGCCACCCAAGACAACACTAGACACCTATGTGTAGGCAACTGAATTGAGCCCCTGTTGATAATAGCATGCATTAAGGACCCTAGCTCATATGCGGATACCCACATATAGCTAACTACACCCTGGAGCTGAATCCCATTCCTAGTGACCATGCATATCTTTACTCCAGATCAGAGTCTTTTGGCCAACAGTGCCCACCGGGATGGTTTCTGAGTACGCTCACAGTCTGCTCCCAGACCAAGCTCACCTGTCACTCAGCTCCTTTGCCACCAAGAGTCTAGATCTTACTCAATGTCTCAGTATTAAGAAAGCAAGTCAAGTTGCAGAATATAGTCATTGCCTGTGTACCTCAGAGAGCTCCATTTCCAGGAAGGTAAGCAGCTTTCTTGGAGTCCTTTATTTCTGTATTTTACCCATGGAAGTTAAGACTTGATAGAAGAAAGTGGGCTCTCAGTTCACCTACGTAAAGACCTCAGTGTTTTGTTTCCTAGAACCACATCAGATCTAGACGCGTCCACTAAGGAACAGTCTCTATCAGAAGTACAGAATAAACCTTCAGCTCACACGCAAAGCAGCTACTTGAACAATAGTTCACACAGAAATCACAGATGCTCCCCAATCTCTTCCTTCATGTCCTTCCAGCACATTAATGAATTTTTATAAAGACGTGGTTTAGTGCATTGCACAGCTCTTCTCCTGGTTTGAGGTAAAACAGAACCAATTTTCTGTTCAGTAATTTTACTTTGCAGCTAAGCCTCTTCTAATTTACTGAACTCCCTGAAATTAATGGTGTGTTTTTAAGAAAGCAGATAGCTTCCAGAGTAATAAGACCTATGTTTATAGTTGATGCCAAGGAATGGTGTGCAGAGAGACTCTTGCTTATACTTATTGCTGTAAAACCCAAGGGCAGCCAACTTCGCTATTTGCCCTGTTGGAAGGTCGGAAGCAGAAAAGCGGAGAGGTGTCCCACCTGTGGGGAGGAGCGGACAGGACAAGTGACCCCAAACTGACCAACAGGGTATTCCATCCCATCGGCATCAACCTCAGTATAAAAGCTGAGGGACCAAAGGGTCAGCTTTGTTTCTTCAACGGCTGGCATCCAAAGAGGACTCTGTCTGTTCATCTGCCCTTGATCCCAGCAGATCTGGAATCCAGTTCCCTTCCATCACTGAGTTCAGTCTGGGACTTTCCCTGTGCCTGCCAGTGATGTGATCATCACCCAGGGAGCTCGATACGGCTTTGTATATATAATATATATTTCATTATTTTCTTATTATTATTTTACTAATGTTTTCATTAAAGTAGTTTAGGTTTTTTCCTAAACTCGTCTCTTTCTCTTCCTCCTCTCCCTGAAGGGAGATGCTCTCCCTTCTCTGAATGGAGGTCAGAGAGCACCAGTCATCTGTTGCAGTGGCCAGTCCAGCCCAAACCACAACAGCTCTTCAAAAGGAAAAAAACCCCTCAAGTGTCCCATTCCCTCCATTTCCATACATTCATGAACACAATGTTAAGCTTTGGCACAACCTTCTCCTGACACTTCTCATTCAAAAAGCATACAAGTGTTTCCAGGTTCATGCAGGTGTTTCCAGGTTGTGCCTCACAGACAGGCATTTAATAGGAGAAATTATTTTTTTCCCAGCATCCCACTAAAGTACCAGAGAAGAGATTATTACTTTTGAATGGCAGTGCCTTTTTAAAAAGAAAAGAAAAAACCCACAAAAAACCCTTCACCAACATCCTTTAAAGGGTCCTGCTGTAGTGAGGAATTGTTAGTTGTTGTTCAATAGCCATAATAAAACCACTTTGTGGGTTTGTTCAGTAGCCATAACAGCCTTTGTATGTTCCTATAGTGTCACATGTGACTGCTTTCCTAATGTCTGCAAGGCGATCAAGGTTTGTTCATCTTAGCTGGTCTAAGGCATCCAATAATACATCGGTAACTTTCAATTAGTGCCCAAGCCATAACAAATATGGACCAAATGCTATTCTAAAGTAAGGAGTCTAAACAAGTGGTCCCATAACACATCTTAATATAGGCTGAGAGTCACAGGTAGCTCCTGGAGTAGTAATTCCTCAATTCTCCATTTTCTCAGCAAGTATTAACAAGGATTAAGAAAATCCTAAAGGATGTCTTCAGTAAATTAAAGAGCCTTTTAAGGGCCTATGCAGATCAGACTCCTCCTAAGTAGAAGTTACACTGGTAAGAATTTTTCTGAATTAAATGGGAAGTCATAACTGATTACCAGTCAGACCTGGAGATGAAATATTCATGATATTTCAATGACTCGAAGATGCAGTACAGGGGAGCCCCACCATAATATTACTTCATTCCCTCCACAGTTACAATTAGGAAAGGAAAAAGAAAGTTTTCACACATAAAAATTAGGGTTGTGTGAGGTAAAAAAAAAAAAGAAAAATGTGTGGAAAGTCTCCCTATTTCAACCTAAGATCTAGTGAAAAAATATCCTTATTAGTGGAAGAGGAAAAATAAAGCTTTTCAGGCACACAACTGTAACGAAGCCAGAGAAGATGTAATTACCAGAAAAGAAGAGGCTGCTGAGCCATTTCAGAGTACTTCCAACACAATTTAATAACCATCTGAAGACTGCAGGACCGTAAGTCCGTAAAGTAATACCGCTTATATCAGTTCCTGAATAGTCCCAATGCTTAAAGTAAAGCCTTCTGGACTTTGGAGGAACATAATTTCTACTAGAGCTCATTCACCACTCTGGTCAAACTCTACTAAGCCTCACCAGAACCTGGCAACTTCAGAATGCGGTATCTTTCACAAGGCTGTTGAGGTCAAAAATAAAATAAATTTTAAAAAACCCAAATAAACCAAAACACCAACGCAACTGCAAAAAATACAACCACAGACAAACAAAACCACAAAACCCACCAGTATTTCAGTGCTGTTCACTTCAGTTTAATACCATATACTCAAAGTTAGAATTTGGGCCAGACAAAATGTTTCAGATGACGTGAAAAGAAGCATGAAGCCTCAACCTGACAAAAGAACACCTGATACACACAGTATTTACAAGCTCATTGTCAGAAAAATCAGCAGAAAAAGTAGCTGTGTTATGTGGGACTACCACCAGAGTTACAAGAATAACCCCCAATGCTCTGGCCTCAGCTCCCATATGGTGCCAGAGCCCCAGCGCAACCTCTCCTCAGAGCTTCTCTAATGATCTAATTGGTAATAATCCTTCCTCAAAAGACCACAAGACAGCTTAGACACGTGACAGGAAATTCTAGTAAACAGCCACTCACACTTCTCCAAAATCAGTTAATGCCCTTTTTCATTAAACACTTTGAAACAGTTCTCCTTTGTGCAAAACATGAAAAAAAAAAAAAAAATTAAATTCAAGCAGCTCCAAAACTCATTCTGGACTACATCAGTAGAACACAACTCTGTCCAATATATGGTGCAATCAAAACATGTATAGATTTGCTTAGGAAAATACTTGCATACCATATACTTGGCCCATAGAATCACAGAATAATTGAGGCTGGAAGGGACTTTAGGAGGTCTCTAGTCCAATTTCCTGCTCCGAACAGGGTCAGACCATGACCCTGAGGTCAGACCATGCTGCTCAGAGCTTTATTCAGTGAGGTTCTAAAATCTTGAAGAACAGAGACTGCACAACTACTCTGGGCAGCCTGCTGCACTGCCTGGCTGTCCTCACTGGGAAAAAGTTGTTCCTTATATCCCGAATCTCTTCATTTACGAAATTAACTAAGATAAACAATACCTGGGATATCCATCAACTAGCAGCTCGCTGCTTCACAAAAGATGAGTATCTGAAACCTTTTAACACCCTAGAATGAGGAATAAAATCCAGGCTGTGGAGAGGGAAGGGAGATCAGAAGCATACAGGAGGAGGAAAAACTACTGAACTAGTCTACTGATAAGTATCCTAACATGTTACACATATGTAACCATATTTTCACAGATGCTGAGGATATTGTCAAGACATAGACACTGAGAAGCGGTACAAAGGACAGATGGCAATAATAAGAAAAATAATTAAATGCATCCCATCCAGCACTGCTGGTCAAGAGACTCCAATCTTAGGCACACAGTTATTTCCCCTGCAAATTACCTGCAGGAATCATGTTCTATCATCTGCCTTCCAGATATTCTCAATCCACATGCCTATCTGCCAGTCTTGCTGAAGTCAGTGGAACTGTTCACATGTTATTTCAGAAAGACCAGGAGCTCATTTGTCTTACTGACTGTTAATAATTTCTTAAATAGTCACTACTTACCAAGTTCTACTTCAATTGTATTGTTCTTCGGATAAATAAACTCCGGTCTCCTCTGTCCTTCTAACAGAAACAAGAAGAAAAAATCTTCAGGCAAGAAGAGTTCCACAACTTACTTCAACTGATAGTTTTACAATGGTTTTGTTTTATTGTTTGGTACTATTGCAGCACCATACTTACTAGCAATTTCAAATTTACAACAGAAAGTATCTCGTAAGATTTGCTGTACTCTATCCAAATTATTCCATTTTAGCTTCCAAATTATCAAAAGTCTTTATCTTACCTTAAAAATACTTTTTTTAAAAAAAAATCTCAAATTTACTAGCAGTTGATATAAAAGTAATACAAAACCAGAAAACAAAAACAAAACCAAAAAATGTGATCAGCTGTCAGAGGGTTGGATAAGGAAGAGACAGAGGGATTGCATCAATGACCTCCTAGACCAGGTGAATATCTATTTAAGTAGAAGAGTACACAAGCATACACTTAAACTGAGCTGGAAATGTATCATTCTGCATGATGTACAGACTCCTTACCGATAACGTGCTCTTCTTGTATCACCTAGAAAGTCAGATTTTTGATTTAATCTAAAAAGATGGACACTAAGTATCTAACTTTTCTGATAGGACTACTATCATAGTACTGGTCAGGTCATCATCAATGCTGCCTACAAAGACTCAATCACAATGATCACAGCAATAAATGACAGTACTGGGAGAGTGGGACAGCCAGTTATGAGTCCTTTGTGCCAAAAAGCACAACCAAGTCAATCCCTTCCAGAGAAAGATTTATTAACACTCTAGTATTTATACAGCTTGTCACGTGTCCCTTCCCAAGAACTGAGATTTTAGTGAACTTTGCAAGCAAGTTCACCAACCAGACCACAAGCAGGTGTTTTGCTGTGATGATCTCTGCAAAAATGCCAACTTTAAAAAAAAAAAAAATTATTTTATTTAATGGTACATTATTTGTTTTAGCAAAAACTATGCCCTCACCTCAGTGACTACTGTTTCCTTCTAATTCTCCTTCCTAACCCTGCATTTCTCATTTCCCTGTGACAATTCTTCCTCAGAAGCAATACTCAAGGGTAGCAATGTGCATTATTGTATTTTAATTTTACATGCATTAAAAAAATTAATTAAAGATTTGCCACTCTGATTTCACAGAGCTGAAAACTAACATGCCAAATAGCTTATGCCTGCATACAAGTATTTACAGCAGAGCTAAAAACAGAATAACCTCAATGCACTCACCTTTAACCTCTAGACTCACAGTTCGTGAAACATTATACTGTTTTCCCATATATGTGTATACCATATGGCATGTGTAGTTTCCTCTGTCTTGTACAGTTACGTTGCGAATCCAGACAGCATTTTCACCCTCTGCCAACACAAATCGCTTGTCTTCGAGAAATCCAGGCTTACACTCCTAAATAGACCAAAAGTACCTGTGATTTAAGGGAACTAATAATCTGATAATTAAACAAGTTAATGAACTCTACTGATTATTTAAATACTTTCCAGACCCTGATTTTTTTGAAAGCCACAATGTAGGTTCTTATCCAGGCATCACTACACTCCAACACAAAGCCAGATTGATGTCTTGCTGCACTTTTTAAAAAAACACGCAGCCAATTCTTTAAATTTCAAAATGCATTGTTTTAGTTCACTGCCTTTGTTTAATAACTTGACAGTTATCTGTCTCAGGTGTAATCAAAGTTATTACGCATGAGGCAGAGCTTAGGAGACTACGTGCCTGCATTTCTACTTCACTGAGATGAAGGAGAGCTGCTGTAGCAGTGCCTCGTGCTGGTAGGTGTATTGCTGCTCCTGTGGCAATGCAAATACACTGAAAAACTCCCTTCTCTTCCCTGGTCTTTAAGCAATTTAGAATCACTTCATCTCAAAGCAAAATGTATAGGTGCATAAATAACACCAAGGTTGTTTGACATATACAGGCCCATGTAGCTACTTTAACACCAGCGTCAGAATTAAGAGTTGAACTACTTTAGAATTTTACCTTAACATGGGAAAAATATATGTTTCTAAGCTTTCATAGTCTATAGAGTATTTTGGCAGAATCAGAGCAAGAGGCATAAGAATAACACACCATGATTAAAAGATAGGACAAGCCTAATACTCTGCGAAACTGAAATAATTATGCAGAGCCTTGTATTTAAGGAAACATACAAGTTTTTAAATCTATTATCTACATAAAATAATCAAAGGGTAAGCTAGATTTTCACAAATCAACAAACCAAAACACATGCTTTTGAAAAAAACCTGCAATCTAAAAATGGGTAATTTTGCTTTTTTAAAAATATGCCTCTCCCTCTCCTTACACCTCCCCAATAGTGTAGCACAATAGACACCTTATACAAACTGTAGATAAAATAAACCTTCCCTTCCAAAAGCTGCTTTTCACAGTTACTTCATAAGACACTTTGAATAGAATATTTCTTAGCTTGTATATCTGAAATACTCCTGCACAATACCTTATACCAGCGTACTTCAGGCTCATTATTGTCTTCATCTTTAAAAAGATCTAGATCAGGGCATATAATCTTCCCAGTATTCGTGCTTGTCACTTTTTGTTCAAACTTCATTTTTCCATTAAAACACAAACCGTTATCGTTCTTAAAAACTGTTAAATTTACAGTCTTTTGGTTAGAGTGGTTAAGCCTCCTGTAATTAGAACAGCAGACAAGTCGGGTCATTAGCAATAAGGTTCCTTACTTCCAGCAAGTCAGGGAGCTTTCGGAGAGGGAGTTTAACATCTCCACCAGCCTTGTCTCTAACACTCCTGCCACAGCACCCCTAGCTCTTAAACACCACCCTCAGCTCCTCACCCCCTGTTCCAGACTGGCAGGTAGGAATAAGCTGTGATTTTGTGTTGTAAGCAGAAGTGGGGTCTGCTCTGGAAGCACCAGAGGGGATGCCAGGATTTCTCAGAGCTGACACTCTACGCAGCCCACAGGACCAACCCAGCCTTGCCATTTTCAGCACTCCATTTGCCAACACACAGTAGTGTAGGGCAACCCAAAATCCATCCGCACTTGAACGCCCTCAGTGCCAAATAAACAGGAGAAGAAAGGTTCATCTCGGCGCTCCTTGGAGGGGCATATCAAGAAGAACAGGGAGTAGCTCTTAGCAGAAGAGAGACGGAGCTTTTGAACAGCATATACATCAAGGTGCAATATCAATGCAAAACCACTTCACACCAAGAGCTCACAAGAACTAGTGGTACAGTAGCTCTGCTGAGAAGAGATCGCACTAGAGACCAGAAGCCTGTGCCAGAGGTAAAGGAATACTCTCTATTAAGTCATTGCTCAACTCTTCATTTCTCAGTGCTATGCAGAGGGAGAAGTCTCCAGAAGAGTGAACTCCTGGCACCACCTTCTATATACTGCACCTTGACAGGCTCTGTAATTAATGTTTAAGTGACTAATGCACAAAACATAGCCTACAGTTAACACAACTGAACTTTAGCAAGTTTTTTGTGCTGCCGACATTACGCAAGTCGGAGATGTGAGATGCCCACAGGAACACATCTCATAGCTAGAGTAACTAGAAACACAGCAGGAAAGACTGAAAATTGTTTAACTGGGTAGCTTTGAAAGGATTACATTTCCTCTGATTTCCAATTTTCACTTCATTGTTGACTCTGGAGCAGAAAGGCGCAAAGGCCTGTGACCTGTGCCTACACTGGAAGTTTTTGCTGATCACTGTTCTTACATTTACAACTAAAACCCCTTCAGCATAACTGGTGTACTGCCTGCACACCAGCGCACACAGCTACACACTACTGAAACACCCAAAAAGCCTGCATTGGCTGTTGTCAGTGTGCTGTGAAAAGATCATAAGGAAAAGAACAATTTCTGTTTGTATTCCCAAAATTAATTTCCTGTACACAGTAATTTCTGCATACAGTGAATTTCAGCCATTATAAATAAGACCACCTGAAGTGGTGAAGTGCAGTGCACTAATCTGAGCTGTAAATATGGGAAGAGCTTTAAAATACTGAGGAGGTGAAAAGAGTCTTTTTTCTTCTCCTTCTTTGTGCATTCAGATCTTTTGAGCAGTACTGGGGATGCATTACTTTCACTGTCTCTAAAGCTGCCTAGCACATTGGTTTGTTCTTCACCGTGCATTCTCATTTTTGACCAGCAACATTTGGTAATGTTTTAAAATAAAAAATAAGAATGGTTTTCTGCCTTGTACTTTGTAAACTTCTAAAAGGATTCATGAAAAGTTGCTAAGCTCTGCAGACCGTCTCTATGTGGTGATACTGTGTAACATGCAGAGTTTGCTCCTCTGACATCCTTCTTCCATTTAACCAATGAAGATCAATGGACAAGAAGTCCAATGAAGAAACCATAACGTTCTTCTGACCTGTCAGTATCAAACAGCAGCTTGAACACAAGAAAAGCTGAAGCAGTTAAGGGTTTTCCCTGTGACCTTACACTTCATCCAAAACAAAGAAACAACCCACACAGACCATTGTCAGTATTACCATGCTTTAAAATAAACAGTCTTCTGTATGAACCACTTTTGCAATGCCACATGTGTGGAAGAAAAGGAAAAAAAAAAGGCAGCGCACAGAAACAAAAAGCATGGTCAAAACAGTGCTTTTAGCTGATCTAAACTCTCTGCCTAAACCAAAAAATTCTGTACACTCAAGCTCCACAAATATATTATCACATTTGTAAGCATTAGCAACCCAGTTGTTTCCCTCCTCCCTTTCTTACCTCACATGACATTCATAAAGTCCAGAATCTTCCAGTGTCGCAGGAATAAACCAAAGCAAGTCCTCTCGCTGATGGATCCTGGCATCTCTCTCTGTGGTTACTGGTGTAGCACTACCATTTTTGTACCATGTCAGATTGTAATCAGAGTGAAGTATTGGCAATGTAATTATTGGGCAACTAATAGCTGTAGGTTCTCCAACAAGCACAAAGTAATTACAAATAACGCACTCTTCTATTAAAAAAAAAGAAAAAAAATTATCAATGCTTTTAATCTGCATACTTTTATGTTTTACAAGTATTACTATCCATTCCAAGTTACACAGAATTAGAAAATAAACTTTCCATAACAGTTTACCATTAAAACATTGCAAGGCTACCATTTTTTTGTTTGTTTAGCACCTTCTGGATGGGGATCTAAACCACACATTTTACAAAGCTTAACCAACAACCTCCCTCTACTAAGGTAATCAGCCACAAACACATTTAGTGATGGTTTTGGCAGTGTTAGGTTTATGGTTAGACTCTATGACCTTAAAGGTCTCTTCCAACCTAGTTGATTCTATGATCCTATGTAAGTCCAATAGCCTCAGTGCAAATCGGGATATAAGAAGATACACGGGATTCACCAGGCAACACAAGCTTCATGACTGAACTGTCATGTCCTTGTATTTGAGCCCGTTATCACTTTCGCAGAATTATCAGCTCCCTAATGTAGATGCTATCTATGAAAAACATGGTGCAAATAGTAGCAGCGCAGAGCTCCTCACAGTGCTCTGGCCATTACGACAAAAACAAATGGGGAAAAAGAAAAGTAGGGTAAAAAGAAAAAAAGGAGGGGTTTTGACCTGAAGCACATGACAGTGTGGAATGAGATCAAGACCCCAACACATCAAAGCAATCTGTGAACCAACGTGTCATAATACAAAGGAAATTTGGAGAGCTGCAGTGTTTAGATTAATAAGTCTTGACTATAATGTATTATTTCCTTACTAAATTTGCAATTTCCGTCATCTTTATCCAGAAGGCCCCTTAAATTATGAACATTATGCCTATAATGAACATAATTAGGAATATCATAGTTATCATAACATGATAACATATCATGTTATCAATATAACATAGAAGGCAAGCATAAGGAGAATTTTTATAATTACGGCAGTGTAACAAGTTGACAAAACATAATCAGGCAGCCTAGAAAACAGGTTTTTTAAATATCAGCCAAAAAAATACATGAGAAAGAAGGACAGATACTGCAAAAAGTCAGTACAACATCAGTTTAGCACACACAGAGCAAGCCCTTTGGCTACAAAGCGGATTTTAAAAGCTTCCAAACTTTTGCATACGTGTGCAACACTGAATTCCTATGAAACTGAAAACATCTGACTGAACCAATTTCACAAATCTTGCCGAATAACTGTAAAATTACAACGCTAATTTATTCAATTTCAAAATAAAAAAGTCTTCAGTGATCTTTCCAGTTCCACCATCTTCCTGTCACCTAATTTAAAGATTTCCAAATAGGTCCCTATGGAGATTAAACTAATTCAGAGACATTCATGTTAGATTGCTTATGGCAAGAGCAGCAAGACAAGCATCATTAACTTATTTAGCCCTAAAGTTTACTGAAGAATTAGATCTACCATGAAAAATATTACTAAATAACTGTAAAGGAAACTGAGCCCTACTTCTTTGAGGACTAGAGCTACGGCATGCGTCTTAAAGAAGGCATTCAACAGCTAACTTTAAGTCAAGGAAGCCAATCTCTTTGGATTTTCTTAAAAGGAAGCCAGGAGAGGCTAATCAAAGCCTCAGTACCCCAAATTTATGTGGCTAGATTTAAAAATATTTATGTCAATTTTTCCATTCCATCCCCAGTGCAACTTCAATCCAAAAAGAGGCATTCAGCACATCTTCAATATGCTGAAGCAAAAACAAATGCCAAATCCACTATTTGATTTACTATCTCAGTATCTCTTTTATACTAAGTACACACAACTCATCTCTTATGGGTTTTCTTTTTGAAAATGGTAATTTCAACAACGTATTTAACTTACCAGCACTGAACAGAGGTATCAGTAGAATGAGATGGCCAATGACCAAAAATGTAGATGTCATCTTTTGCTGCAAAGAAGAAGTTTTTCCATTAATGCAGTAAGTGTTCAAGCTGCACTGTCCTCTGCACCCTGCATTACTCCTTAAAAAAATCAGGAGAAGCATTAGTCATCTTGGGGAGGGGAAAAAAGCATTTGGTAATTTAGCCCCAGCCCTTAAAGATTTCAGTACAGCAACTGTTGCCCTCCACAGAAGGCTGCTTGGTTTTCAGCTTTCTACTGGAATTTTTCCAAATTTCTACTGGAATAATTCTTGCATAAAATGTAATTTTCTTTTGCCAACACAGTTGAGCCAAAAAAACTCAACAACCCAACCCTCTAGAATAAATGTTATGCTCGCATACAGTGATTTAAGCTATACTGCATAATTTAGAAACCAAGCTTGATTAAGCTACTCCTCTTTCCACATATTTACAACAGAGACAACGACAGCGACATATGAAGTTTCATTCTTTGAACTGTTCTGCGGTTGAGGCAGCACTGCTTTTAAAAGCAGACGAACTTGCAGTTCTTTGCAGGAGGACAATCACCCTGGAACTCCAGTGCGATCTGGCACTCAAATTGGCATCTAAAGTCAACTGTGTGTGGAAACCGCAGCGAATATGAATTGCTGTGGTCACACACAAAACAAAGTGCTGAAGAAGTGTAGTTTCACTTCACACCTCGAGTCTTCTTTGCAGCTTTCTCTAATAGAGACGTGACTGAACAAACACCCGCCGTCCTCCTGGCCCACAAGTGGCTTCCATGAAACCTCAAAATCTTAACCAAGTCCTGCTCCCCTCTCAGATGCGCTTGCTTTTTCTTGGCAAGTTGTCATCAGAGCCCTTCCCAAGCTGCCTACCGTCAGCCAGCTGGCAAACACTTAACCCCTTTCCCTTCTGACAGCTCCTTGTAGTTAAGGTCTGCATTTAGCTGTCTAGCCTTTCCTCAGTTCCTGACTATTTTGCATGCTGCTCCCTTTCACTCTAAAGCAATCTCGTTTCCCATGTAGCTGTCTATTGCAAAATATTCATTGCACAGGTCCTAGTTAATATTTGCCTTCTATGCAGCTAGAAATGGCCTGAAGAAGAGATGGTGTGCCCTGAAAAAAACACAGATGGCCTTGACTTAGTCTTATATCCAATGTAGTTCACTTCAGTGACAAATAAGCCACACCAGCTCCTTCTTTTGAAACACTTCACACGCAGAAGTGTTGGGGTAGTAGAGAGGGACAGACAGAGTTCAACACTAATATAACAGCCTCTGAGTATGTACTTCTTTTGGACAGTTTATCCGACAAAGCACTCGTACCGTAGTCTTTATTTAGTTGCCTTGTATGTGGTTTTCCTGTAACTTGCCAATAAGGTCATCATCATTCTTAGAGTTTCAGTTTACCTGTAAAGAGCAGAAAAGGGGTTGTGGAGAAGGGGAAAAAAAGGATTTTACAAAACACATCATTTGGACAGCAGCAGACACATACAAAACCAACTTTTCTACAGACACCCTAAATGTAAAAGCAAGAGCATCCCTCTAAAAGAAAAGAGCAACAACAAAAATTGCAGTAAAGATTGACCAAGAATTCTAGCGAAGATCTTTGGAAAATTAAGTTTCTGCCAAAACCAAGATAACATTACACAGCTATCAAGCAAGCAACAAAACCAGAACAAGTAGCCCCTAAGACAGATTTACCCACTAAAAGAAAACAAAGAATAGGTCAAGCTAAGAATAACTAAGCAATCCAACAGGTTAAGCTTTACATTTTGCACCCATTACTGGTCTCTAGTACCAAGAGTGGATGTCTTCCTAATATTGTTGAGCCAAGCTCAACGTTTTTAAAGTTCTATTCTTTAAAATTCACACACATGCAGCCCCTTCAAATATTGCAGTGGTAAAGCTTAAAAAGTCTGGAAAGAAAGGAAGAAGCCTCTAGATTTTATAGTTGTAATACTTCACAGTGTATGAAGCATTTCTATTCTGGTCAGTATGGCTTCAAGTGACCAAACAAGGTTTTTACACTTATTCTTAAGTAGAACATACAGAGAAACACAACCCCAAATGTGAAACAGTAAACTTTGTTCACACACCTAGTAACTTTAGCCTTGTAGCGCCTTCTGTCCCAGTGTCAGCAATACGAAACGCTCCTCTGATACAACCACAGAAATTCAAAAATCTCACTTAGATAGAGAGAATAGCAGTTTCATTGATGACACTGCCTACATAGAACAGTTTGGAAAACGATTTCAGCTCAAAGCTTTCTGGGCTCAATGGAAAAATGTACGTGAAGTCTTTTAAGAAATAAGGAAAAAAATCCAACAAACAAAACCCTGCACTACCAACTGATCGTGTTTGTCACTTGAGCTATTAAAAAAGGTTTAATTTCCAAGTCACTATCCTAATATTTATCTTCCCATAGTTAAAATACAACTTACTACCACTCCTACAAATTTCTAAAATTACCATCTTGAAAACCAAAACAGAAAACATGCAGACCTACTTTAAGATATTGACATTTTGTTCTTTGCAGGATGTCTATCTTCACAGAACTTGCCCTTTTACTTGCCTTAGGCACTCTGCCAACTTTGAATGCCATAAGAACAGGTTTAGAGACATACTGGGTCCCTAAGTCTGTGTGCTGCGGAATTAGCAAACTTGTCCTTTAGGAAGCTGTGCAGAACACGTAACTGCGTCTTTGTTTTCCAAATTTTTACTCCAGTTTTTAAAAGATTTTACTTGCAAATAATTTCTAAATACATGGACGTGACAGACCCTTGCAAAGGCCAACACAATGAAAAAAACACTCAAGACAGTTGCATGGAAAGCATCTAAGCACCTCAATTGCATATCAGTGCGTCGCCGTTAATTTAAGTGGCTTTCAATACTGATCACTCTCTATGGGGACTCATTACAGCAAGGGTGACCAGCAGATCCTTCACTTTTGAGCCATAAATAACACAATTCAGTGGCATACCTATATGAAAGAACTGCATTAACTTTTTAAGTAAAACTTTAATAGAGCATAATTGAAATGGGGGGAGGGTAGGGGGTGGAGAACCAAACCCATGTATGGCCACTTACTCCAAAGTACAACCACCAAGACAAGATTCAACCCAACACAACAATTCATGCAGCTCACACCTTGTTCCTTGTTGTGCTTACTCCTGTCAACATGAGTAAGCTGTTAAGCTGCCTACCTGGGTTAAACCACAACAGCAAAGCGAGGTAAAATTTGTAACAGACTGTACCTTGTTTGCAGTCTCCCACTTCCCTGAGGTCCCAACTTTCCTGTCTAACATGCTTAATACTGCAGCTGATCATTTTACAGGGGCATGCTTGAACGCCGAGTCACACAAAACGATACACAAGCAGCCTCTAGAAGCGGATCCGGTTATCTACTGTGGTATTCTGACACTGAAGTGATGACCACAAACTTTAGACCTTAAATGCCTCCTTTCCAGACAATGCTCAAAATTGCAGGACTACAGAGAAGTCATACCTTTACAGAAAACCCATTATCCAAGACGTTCTGTTGAAGCTACATCACAATGAAGTCACAGAAATCAAAGAAAATATTCACAAAGAAGCCTGCAATAGTTAAATCATCATAAGCTAAATTCCAGTTCAACTTTGAGGTAAAGTACTAACCGCTCTAAGTCTGAATCTGAACAAAGTGTTTGTTACAGGTACTGCCTCAACTTTCACCAAAGTACAGAAGGGGGAGAAAAAAAACCCAAGAACACACACACACACAAAAACACACACACAAAAAAAGACGGATACCTGTAGCTGTACAGAACTGGCCACCACCAGTTGATTCTAGTCCAGTGACGAGCTACCTATCTGCCTACTTCCACCCCACGTCAAACTGGAGGCAATGCCAGCATCCAAATAACCTTGAAAGGATCGATCTTATCAGTATTCAAATCAACTGAAAACAGTACCTCCTCTGGACATCAAGCAGAAGGAGCTCATTTCACAGTCAGCACTTTGAAGACTTTTCTATGTCATTTCAACTCCTGATACCTGTCAAAATAAATTAATGAGGGCTTTAATATTTCTTAAGTCCAAAGTAAGTTATTACTTTTCCACTAACATTTTCAAAGTACAGTTAAGAGGTATTTAAAAGGACCAGAAGGGGTCGTGCAGATAAAACTGTATGTATCAAAAACACAGTGATACAAAGCATTAAAAAAATTAATGTATTACGCTCAGGGGGGAGAATGAGGAAATCAGTAATATTGGGGGTTTTTTTTAAAAAAAAAAAAAAGAGTAATGTGCATTTCTCATTTAAGGATCAATTTAAAATACCAGAATTAAGGGTTCTGCATTATAAAACAATTTTTGTGCAAGAGTTTTATGCCAGTTTCTCAGCTTTTACAGAACTCCAATTTCACAATCTACATGAAAGGAAAGCGTGCTCATTTAGCAACTCCAACCTGGATTTTTTTCAGAATCCAAGCCCATACAAACGGCCCAAGTCAAACAAGCGTGCAGTTGCCAGATTTACAAAGAAGAAAAACAAAACACATCCAGCATTTTCCTCGAGTCCCTGATGAAAACTCGCCAAACTCAGGAGCTGCTGCTGGAAACACACCGGAACCTCGATTCCTCTCGGCAGCTTTCAATGCAGAGCTCGCTCCCAGCTCCCAGCAAGCTGTGGCTCCGCAGGTTGGGACCAGCACGGGACCGGGGCTGTCACAGCAGCTCCTCGCGCCGTTTGATACCGGTTATTTCTGCCGGTGTCTCTTTCACCCAAAGCCTTGCCCTTGTCGTCACACGAACAGTTAAAAAAAGAGCCCCTGTTGGATCACAGTTATGCAATAAACAGCTTCTGTAGTGTTTTACCGGGTCAAGAAGATTTATGCCAAGCTTTATTCCTGCTTCCTGTTACAAGTACTTTAAAAAATGTGGTAGCCTTCAGCACTCCTACAGTCTTCGTTTTTGTATCGTACTTCCTACCTGGAGGTCTGTAGAACGTGGCATGCCGTGAGGAAGCGGACACAACTACAAAAAAAATTTTAAAAAAATTACTTCCAAAAAAAAGCTCTTTGGTGCCAGAAAAATCTGGAAATCCCGCGGAGGCAGCGGGACCGCAGGAACACACCGTGCAGCGAAACAAACAACACGCATGGAATTAACAGAAACCGAAGGGTTTGGGGGTTGGTTTGTTGTTGGGGTTTTTTTTTGGGGGGGGGGGAAACCACCAGCCCTGCAGCCCACCTGCCCAGCACCCCCACTGCCGCTCCCGCTCCGGCCGCGCCACGCCACGCCGGGCCCGAGCGGGCCCCTCCCGCCCGCTGCCCGCGCTGCCAAACACGAGTCCACGGGAGACGCGCGGGGGAGGGCGAAGGCGAAGCCCCGCCGCCCCCCCGGACACCCCGCC
>VZSF01000750.1:166072-258304 GCA_013398295.1 Chionis minor | reverse complement strand
GGGCTGCGTGGCTGCGGGGAGCCCGGCGAGCGGACCCCCCCCACCCCCTCATTCCTCCCCCCGAGGGCCCTCGTGGTGGCCGCCTTTGGGGCATCTCCCCGAAATTTTGAGCTGGCCCTCATCAGCCCGCTTCCTTTAGCCGCCACGCCTGGGTTCAGTTCCCCTTCAGGCTGCCATCCCAGGGCGGCCGAGGTGACTTCAGCGCTGTGTGGACACAGGGTTTCCCTCAGGCCGTCCTCGGGGCTCCGTGGCAAGCCCTGACCAAGATGATCTCGGAAAGGGCGAGATCCCCAGGGCCGGCTTTGCCGCGGTGCGGGGCTGACACCCATTTGGCATCCCGGTGGAAGCGGAGACCTTCCGTGTCCTCAAATAACCAGGCCCTTCCCGTGCGCTGTGGTGCATCCAGGACATGCCAGACCTAACCGCACCTGGCCTGGGAACCTGTGGGAAACCAGTCCGTGGTGGATCCGGCACCCCACTCCTGAAGCGAGTGCTGGGACTCTCACTTCTGTCTGGTACTCACCAGAATGGACAGGTGAGTGCCGGGTGCCACCATTCCCATATTCCACCACCCGAAGTGGCTCGGGCTCGCTGTTTGGGGCAGAGCTTTGTTTGCTTTCCATCATGTAAGTGTTAACTTTTTATCTGGTATGGTCAGCTGGCCCTTCCACTGTGCCAAGATGTCGCTTTTTCAGCTCAAACAATAGGGTTTTTTCCTTCAGGGTTTGGGTGGTAACTCTATATAGTTCTCATTGTTTACTTTGACGGTGAAATTAAACATCAAACACAGAAACATTGAACATCAAACAGAAATGCAAATTTTTTCACACAGGGAGAAGTTTCTTTGGAATTGTTTCCTTGTCCATAGTTTTCAGTGCAGTGCCTTTTCCTCCTTGAGTTTGCCTTCACCTCCTTCCCACAACCTCACTTTTAGTCACTGCTCAAAGACGTGACTGTAGGGTATGTAGCACACCAGAAGGCTGTGCTGCCATTCAGCGTGACCTGGACAGGCTGGAGAGTTGGGCAGGGAGAAAAGTGATGAAGTTCAACAAAAGCAATTGTAGGGTCCTGCACCTGGGGAGGAGCAACCCCATGCACCAGTACTGGTTAGGGGCTGACCTGCTGGAAAGCAGCTCCGCAGAGAGGGACCTGGGAGTCCTGGTGGACAACGGGATGACCATGAGCCAGCAATGGGCCCTTGTGGCCAAGAAGGCCAATGGCATCCTGGGGTGCATCAAGAAGAGTGTAGCAAGACGGTCAAGAGAGGTCATCCTCCCCCTTTACTCTGCCCTGGTGAGGCCGCATCTGGAGTACTGTGTCCAGTTCTGGGCTCTCCAGTTCAAGAAAGACAGGAAACTGCTGGAGGGGGTACAGCGAAGGGCTACAAAGATGATGAGGGGGCTGGAGCATCTTTCTTATGAGGAAAGGCTGAGGGAGTTGGGTCTTTTTAATCTGGAGAAGACTGAGGGGGGAGCTCATAAAAATTTACAAATACTTAAAGGGAGGGTTCCAAGAGGAGGGGGACAGTCTTTTTACAGTGGTGCCCAGTGACAGGACAAGAGATAATGGGCACAAACTTGAAATTAGGAGGTTCCATCTAAACATGAGGAGGAACTTCTTGACTTTGAGGGTGGCAGAGCACTGGCACAGGCTGCCCAGAGAGGCGGTGGAGTCTCCGACTCTGAAGACATTCAAAACCTGCCTGGACGCCATCCTGTGCAACCTGCTGTAGGTGGACCTGCTCTGGCAGGATGGTTGGACTAGATGATCTCCAGAGGCCCCTTCCAACCCCTGTGATTCTGTATTCAGAGTGATTGCTTATCCCCATCTCTGCTTATATTCAAGATCCACATGCATTAATTTTATTTACATTCCAGTTGCAGTGAACATAAATTTTAATATGAATTATAAAAATGTAATGAAAGAAGCAGCTTCATCTTGGGGGTTGAACAATTTCCAAACCAATGTGAAGGGACTGTCAACTTGGTTAAGGGTCTGGAAAAATGTAGGAAGGAATGTTTTAACTTAACTAAATGGTAGAGGAAATCCTCTGTTCCAGACTCACAGAACCATTACTCTTTCACAAGTGGGAAGCACAGGATTTTTGGGGGTAGAAGGGCTAGTTCGCATCCCTTTTGGTTTCATTAACACTAATTAGAGGAAAGAAAGGATTCTTATATTGGCCTTCTTCCATGTTCACAGTATCAGGACGAAAAGCTGGCTCAAGCCACGGAGCTCTCGGAGAGGAAAGCTGTGAAATGTTTACCAGCTTATCCGATGATATAAAGGGGTAAAAATCCCTTTATGAGCTGGATGGGTAAATTTCCATTCCTGTCGCTGTGTGTGATTATAAGCCTTTTCAAGCTCTCATGTCTATTTTAGCTGTGCAAAATGCTTTTCTCTGCTTTTGCCTTCACTGTTTTTGAGTCACAGGTGGTGTTAAGGTGACTGGCTAAATTGAGAGAACTTCATAGGCCATAGAAATCTTAAAAACAAAGATATTAGAGTGCTCTAAGTGTTTATCTGCCCAATACTTTGTTCCACAATATGCAAAGGATAACAGCAGTGCTTCCAATTAAGCAGCACAAAGTTTGAAAGTTGGTGACACAGCGGGTTTCAGAGAAAGAAGTGTCTCCCAGTAGCTAGCAATGACCAGGCAAGATCTCCACCATGTAGCAAAAGAACAGGGAGCATGCCAGAAACCCAGCAGTCTCAAGGAAGAGTAACACTTATATATTGGATGTATATAATACGTGATAAGTGTTGAAGATAAAATGGTCATTTGTAGAATCTGGCACACATCACTGTTTCCATAATTCTGATATCCCATATCTGTCATGATCACGCGTTTAAAGTAAAAACCCAAAGTTGTCTCTGGCACTAATCACTCTGAACCAAAAGTACAGTTCCAAAACAACGTACACAAGCATCAGCAATGCCAAATTGTGATTCAGGAGCAAAGTAGCATTTTTCTCAGAGCAGAGGATGTTTCCTAGAGTTTCCTAAGAGCGTTGTGAATGAATTGATCAGGAAACATCTAGTAAGACTCCAGTTAGAGAGGAGTAATTTTGCAAATTTCTGTTCTTGGTCCACCATACAGCTGTTTTCCCAAGTGAGTTTTACAACCCGACCTGTTACCTCAATTACAGAGTCATCTGTGTGAGCGTACCTAGGCGCCGAGTTCAAACATAACTGGGAAAAGCCTGTCCTTGCTTCCAGCTGCAGGCCTCTGCGGCATGTTTCAGGGCTCAAACCTCTGGGCTGATGCCAGATTGCTGCTAGCAAGACTGCGTTGTTCAGAAATCAGTCAGCACCAAGAAGCCAGACAGAGTTTTGTGCCCTTCAGTATCCTGGAGTAACTGGCCAGCGTGGACTTCAGAGCAACACACTGAGCGTTCAAAGGCAGTCTGCTAATTCCACTGGAGTTTTCCACAGGGCTCTTTGGACTTGTAGTTTAACATAGGTTAATGTGGAAAGCAAGCAAGAAACACGAATTTATGCCAGAGAGCCTATATATACTGAGTTAAAACTTGCTGCAGCACCAAAAGCTATAGATCTTTGAGAACAAACCAGTTCTGAGACTCCTACAGTCTGAACAGATCTGTTCTAGCACAACAGAGCTCGTGCCCACCAAGATCCTCATTCCACAAAATCTTAAATGCAGGGGTGGTTGATTTTTTGGTCAGCCAAGACCAAAATCTAAGTCAAAACTGAGTAGCTACATATCCTACTCGATCCCTTCCCTTAATACCCTCTTGTACAAAGCTCATTCTTCTTCGAGAGGACATGGTAGCAACTGAAATACAAAGACACAGGCATGGCATTGCACTCGTAATAGTGCTTTTAGCGTTACTCCTTCAAAGGCATGTCAGACTAATTTGTACACATGGCAGTAACCTTAAACATGTTTACACATATTGAGGCTTGTTCAGTCACACTGTCCAGGATTTCCACACAAAGCAAAGAGAGTTTCTATTTGATCAGGTATATCCACCTGCACTTAAAGCAAATTCATACTGGATAAAGCAACTGACCTCAAATCGACATTTTAAGTGAAAAATCTGAACATACCGGTTATCGCAAAAGACAGCTTTCACAATTGGAATCTCGTTTAAAATAAAAATACATGTTTAATTTTTCTTTTTAATAAAGCCAGAAGATCTTTCATCAGTTCTACATGTTTCTATGTGCAACTGCAGCCTAAGCGGAGGAGATCTCTGCAATTATGTGACCGCCACTGCGACACTTAACCAGGAATGCATGCTAAGACCACCTTTCTCCTACTGTCCACCTAGAATCATTGTGGATTTCTTTATAGACAGCTTCTCTTCTGTCTTTTCTGTGACTCTTTTCCATGCTTTCCAAGAGCAATGCTGACAGTTGTTTGGGATTTCTCCTTTTTGCCTTCAGCATGCAGATCTATAGCCTTGTTCATTTCCAATGTGACCAAGCAGGTCCAAATCCCTGCTTTTTTGGCTTTCAGTAGTAATGAAGTAAGTCAGTCGTGCTTGTATTGCTGACATTACCTCAATAGTTCTGGTTTGAACTGAAGCAGTTCTCAAGGCAGATCCCGGAACGGCTTCAAGGTTATTATTGGTCTCCTTAGGTCTTCCTTGAGGTGGAGACAGTATGTTGGCACTAACAATACTCATCAGAGCCAAAGCAAGTGATGGCTTCACTAGCCATTTGGTGAGTCATTGTAATGAAAATCAAGTTTCACAACTTGGTATCTCGGTCCGACACACAACCACCTCAAGATCTTATCCTATTTTGTGGGTTAGAGCTCTTGGAGTCAGCAGAAGTGCAAGCGAAATGGCTGTAATTAATGTGCAGCGAGGTCTCTAAGATGGATGCAGCAGTTTATCCCTCATATGTAGCTAGCGTGAGTTAAAAATATCCTCCTCTGTAATGACTATAATCTGACTGCTCTTATCACGGAACAGCTCTCCAACTTCTGCTTTTACAATTTGCTATATACAATGTACACTCAGAAATTATTCTCTAATGTTGTACAATAAGGGGCAAGATGCTGGAAAGGAACATGGAACTTTGAGCAAAGGAATCCTAGATTTAGCCTTTTCACCCAGCCAGGAAAGCCCAGCACACAGTAAAATCTGGACAAATTGTACAATGGCTGCATGTCTATAATCAGATTATCCAGTGCCTTGCTAGAATACCATTAAAATTACATGAACAAAAGCAACAAGTAAGATGGAGGAGCAAAATGGCCTGAGGAAACCCATACAAAAATATTCTTCTTTAAATTGCTAGAAGAGCACAAAAAGGATGCACACCCTGAAATATGGTGACTGAAAAAGAAAGACTCTTTAGGAGCAGTAACTTGCAGTGGATTTAGCTTTGAAATATAAACCTTTGTCTCACGAGACACCAGGGTATGTTGGTCATTTTACCCTAGATTACAAGGAAGAATTAGTAGCCTTAGAAGCACATAGAAATGAGTGTACTGCTGCTTTCTCCTACCACCTGTAGAAGCTGTAGCCTCAGAACAGCACGAGACATAATAAACAAAATACAGAGCTACTTTTGCCTGAGCTATGACATTCCTTGCAGCAAAAAAGCAAGAAAATCAAAGCAGCAGATGTGTGGAAGATAATGCTCATGATAAGATAATTAATTTGCTATGTCAATTAATTTCTCATGGCTGGAGCATGAACCCTTTGCCTTTGGAGAGTACTTTACTGTCTTTCATAGGGCTGAGCTCTAACTGGCTGAACATAAATCACTGTGCTAAGCGCTGCCTCAAATGATTCCAGAGGCTAAGCAGAATATTTTGATTAATATTAACCAAGCAGTTGGCTTTTGGTCCGCTGTATCCATGTTTAGGGGTTTTGTGCTGGCATTGTCACTGAGTTCTTGCAGAAGAGCTTTGATTTTCCTATTTTCTTGCCTTGTTTTTGCTAAAGTGTCATGTAACAAATAAGTAGTACTGCCACGTTTAGTAGTTTTTCATTGATTAGTCATCATAAGCTTTGTGCACAAACTGAATAGGGATCCAATGCTAGCCTAATTGCGAGGAAGACTTAGGAAATGCTCAAGTAATCTGGAACGGTGAACACAGCTAGAATTGCAACATGCTCCCTCACTCAAAGATTTTGTACTCTCAGGCTGCTTGGGGAAAATGGCTCATAAATTATGCTTATTACTAGATTTTTATTTCTCTATTAATAACACCTATCCCCTGTTCTTTAGTAGATGTTGCAAAGTCCAAAATGCAGTTCTTGACACAGTGTTTTTTTCTTGGCAACTGCTGTGTGCCCACCCTACCATAAACATAGGTTGCAAAAAGAGGAGCCAAAGGCAAAAAGGAAGAACAATAGAAAGGGTCAGATTAGAAATAAAAAGTAGAAACTGTATTTCAGTCATCTAATTAGCAGTACATGTGGAGGGAAATGAAGAAAGCCACTTTAAATAAAAGACCTATGGCTGTGTCACACCACGGCTTTTGCTCAGTGCCGGCATGTTAGCCCTAATTAAGACTGATGTGCATTAAAAATGGACAGATTTAAAGCCTACGAGGCAGATTTTCATTGCCATTCCCATATATAAACAAAAGCTTACCTATGACAGAGTATTATTACATCCCTGTTGCATCCCTGTCTTTCATTGTAGCACATCTATCAGGACACACCTATTTTCTCAGTAGGCTTTTAGTCACCAGCAGCATTCATAACGCATTAACGCTACCCAGATGGTTTTGTTTCTTTCCTTTTCCTTCCACATGTCTTTCAAACACAAACATTAGCTCAGACTTTGTAAGAGTAACCTTGCAATTCTCTCTCATCTTACCCTAAGGAGACCAACTTACTACAGCACAACAGCTCCTCCTGAATCCTCTCCTTGTCTTACAGCCCTCAGCAGAAACTAAAATTCTCCAGCTTTCTTGATGCCAAGGTGTCAGAGTGTCTCCCTGACACACTCCTCTCCTTAGATTTTCCTTCTTCCCATTCCCCAACTGTACATATCACATTCCTCCTTACAGTAGAAGAGAAGGAAGACAGTTTTCCTAATGGAGTGCATTATGTTTTGAACTAATAATTACTTGTTGCTTCCGAAAGTACCTGCAGGAGCACTTTTTGTTCTCCGCTGAAACTTGCCATTGCCTGAAGAGCTGGCATTCTCCTCAGCCAAAAGAAAGCAAATAGTAATGTGGAATACAGAAGTAGTTCATGAGATGATTTTCTGTCAGTGGAACCTTTGAAAATGAGTTGGCAGATGTAGCAGTGGTGTTAAGCAATCCCAGTTCCCACTAGCATTATACTTTCTCCCTTGGAGACATTCAGTCTGTGTGTTTTTATTGCTGTAAAACACAACTGGACCACAACTGTATATTGGCATTTTGGACATTGAGGGGGAGGGAACAATAAAAAAGAAAAAAAAACCAACAGGAAGCCCCCCAAAATATTGTTATTTTCAATAGCCACAAAGACTGAATTTCATTAAAATTTCTTCATTTTTCCTATTGGCAGTCACTCAAGGACTATCTTGTTATGGGAGCAGAAAAAAAATCCTGAAGAAAATGTGTGTATCCTTTTGTCCAGCTAGTCACCTCTGTTTCCATGGGCTTTGCTTAACTGTGTTAGTAACTGAACTGTGACATAAAAGTTACAGTAAAATAACAGTGTTGTGTTCAATGAGTTATTGGGCTACGGATATTATTTTGCCTGGAATTTGGTAATCAAAACCAGCTCTCTAGCCACAGTAAATACAGTTGCAGATGGCACAGTAAGCTGCTATGTTCCAAAATAAATGAAGTTCATTTTGAAATTCTTTGAATTCAAATGCTTTCCTTCTCTGGATTTCCACGTGCTTTTTTTTCCTCTGTCTTTTCTTTAGCTTGCATGTGAGTATCCACAGAAATGGGTACCGTAGCAGTCACGGTCATCACCTGTGGGGGTTACCCAACCCATGGGTATGTAAAGATGGTGGTGACTGTGGGGTTCTCAGGATTCTGCAGTACACAAGGACAGAAAGGTTGGGGTTTCTGAGAATGCCTTTGTTACAAATTGCTACAAAACTACTATCAGTAAAAATAAATAAATAAAATAAGCGCAAATTTAAATGTAAATATAAATGGAAATAAATAAATATTAAAAATATAGATATAGATATAAATATATGCTACGTGTCACTACAAAATTACCGCTATGAAAGCAAATATATATATTACAAGAGTAAAGCAAATATATGTATATTAAAAGTTATTCCTGAATTCCAACTAGTGAAGCCAGTATATACTTATGAACCTTTACCTTTACAAGTCTCACTTCAAAGATGATCCATGTCATGGAGTCTGGAATCAGTCAGGTGTGCCTGGAAAGGGTCTGATCTGGCCAGGAGGTCTTTTGAAGAGAAGCTTATTTTGGGTAGGTAGTAAGTTACTTTTTTTACCTTTTTGGCATAAATAGGTTTTTGGTAGGTACATAAGTGGGTGTAGGACATCAGTTCCGGGAATAGTTGCTGCTGACTCCTGTTTTTCCTGGAAGATCAGTTTGTTATCATAGTGTCGTGGTTTAACCCCAACCAGCAGCTCAGCCCGATGCAGCTGCTCGCTCACTCCCCAGCGGGGGGATGGGGAAAAGAATAGGAAGGATGAAAGTGAGGAAAAACTCATGGGCTGAGATAAAGACAGTTTAATAGGTAAAGCAAAAACCACGCACACAAGCAAAGCAAAACAAGGAATTCATTCACAGCTTCCCATTGGCAGGCAGGTGTTCAGCCGTCTCCAGGAAAGTAGAAGACTGCTTGGGAAGACAAACACCATGACTCCAAATGTCCTTCGCCTTCCTTCTTCTCCCTGCTTTATATACTGAGCATGATATCCTATGGTGTGGAATATCCCTTTGATCAACTGGGGTCAGCTGTCCCAGCTGCATCTCCTCCCAATTTTTTTTGCCCCCCTAGCCTGCTCCTTGCTGGGATGGGGTGGGAAACAGAAAAGGCCTTGAGACTCTGTGAGCACTGCTCAGCAACAGCTAAAACATCCCTGTTATCAACACTGTTTTCAGCAGAAATCCAAAACATAGCCCCATATTAGCTCCTGTGAAGAAAATTAACTCTGTCCCAGCCAAAACCAGCACACACAGTTTCTTTGTCCTGCGCGCATCAGGGTTTCTTTGTCCTGCCCGCTACTCTCCATCAGGGAGGTTTCAGGTGACCTTATCAGGGATGTCTTGGGACTCTGGCTAAGGACCTATCCTTTGTCCGGATGTTTACCAGGCCACCTTTGCGATGGCTGTGGTCAGGTACGTCGACTGTCAGAACTTCCATTCTGCTGTGCGGTGAAGTGAAGGAGAGAGAGGAGAACAGAAGGGCAAAAGGTGCAGGAGGTGGAGTGCAGGGAATGCCCCCACTCTGGCTGGGTGTATGGTACTTTGGTTCAGGCATCACCGACACGTGGGCCTGGCTGAGGTCAGCCTTGCTGTGCAAACCTTGAGAACTGTGACAGGCCATATCTTCTCGGGGGACTAAGGTGTCTTATCTGGAGCAAATGGTACCAGCCTGAGCTGGGAGTGGACAAAACTGGAAACTGCTGCAGCTGCAGTCCTGCACGTACATCAAACGGGAAGTCTGACCACCAGTCAGTTTCTGCTGTAAGTATCTGTAGCCCCTCCAGCCCATTGAGGTCTCCTGTAAGGCAGCAAGTTGCACAGTGGTGATCTCCCCTCGAGCAGGGACGCCTCTCAAGGTTACTCCAACGGGTTGAGAGACCCCTGACCTAGCACCTGATATCTATAATGTTGTAAGCGACATGTACATTAGGCCTAAAAGTATGTTGTACGCTAGCAACATTTATATATCCAACTATAGCTTAATTATTAGAAGTGTAGCAAGTAGTAGAGTGACTACCATCTAAATTAGCATTTAAATCATTTAAGTCATTGTCAAATCATCAAATCATTGTCATTACTGTTTCATTACCATTCAAGTATTGCTTGATCACCATTTGATTACTGTTTAATTTTCATTCAGTCATGGATAAATTATCATTTGGTCATTCTCCTTAGGTTAACAAACCCTTTTAGTTAACTCCACAACGATAACTTCTCTTAATAACTCACCGGTGGCAAGGTGGCACTTAGTCTGCACTAGGGAGATGAAAGCAGTTATAAAGCATCTCTAGCAAGAAGATTAGAAGATTTCTTTGGGTACATGTAATAAATGCTACATCTTATGGCTCCTGCCAGGACCATCCAGCAGACCAGCTTCACAGTCATGTCAAGCATGGTGTCTTGCACTGATGGAGAGCATCATCCAGTGCACACAAGAAGACCAAGCATGCACAGTATCTTCAGATGCTCCTAGGTAAACCAAAATGGCAGAATGACTGACAAATGAATTGCGAGTGTGCTGTGCTCATGGTCTTTCCTGATACCTCACTTTCACAGCTTTGTAAATATACTCTTTTTGCTAATACACTTCCTAAACGTCATTTGCAACCTGCCAGCAATGATTAGACTCTTTTTCAAGAGTGTTTAATAACTAGTCAGAGATAGTTCAGCCTAAACTGGTGGTGTGCTATTGTGGATATCACCAACAGCAAATAGTTCCATTATGTTTCTCAATCCTTTCCCATGATGAGTGACTTTTCAAAATGTCCTAGATAGCTCTGGTGGCAGCTGAGAGCTGGGAACTATGTAAAGGGGTATCCATGGGTCCTTGCCACCAAAATGTGTCCCATGCTACCATGGTCCTCACAGATGAAGAGTAATTCTACAGTTTTCAGCAGCTTTTGTGCCTGATTTAAATAAGTCATTGTTTGATAAGGGTAAATTATGTGTAATGGATGTCTGCTGATAATGCTTTTAGGATGAAATGTAATGTGATAGATAAATAGTATTTGTCTAGAAAAAGCAAATACTGAAGAGATCATGATTCAGTTCCACAAAGAGGTAAGGAAAGTGGGAGCCATTTGGGGCTGTCTTAGGCTGTGGTTTCTTGAGACATTCTGGCTTTGATTTTGCTGGTTTAGATTTTTTTAAAAAGGTACAGCCCCTAAGACACATCCTTAGCCACAAGAAGTCTGTGTTGTTAATACCAAGCTTTTATTTCAATGAGACAGACAGAGGCTTCTTGCCTCTTTACAGTAAATCAGACTAAATACATAATTGTGGTTTTATTTCTATGCACTGGCATTCAGAGGAACAACTAACAAGCTTAATATTTCATGTTGGCAAACTTACAGGGTTAAGGTTAAACTTAAGAACATATCTTATACTCAACTGTTTTATTCTTCTCTTCATGCCATATCAAGTCTGTTTACACCCCATAGAGAACTTAAGTACCAGATTCCTATATTTTACAAGCTTTAGAAGCAAAGGAGAACATATATCTTCTATGCAGCCTGTGTTCAAATAATTAATCGTGACAACAGGTGAAAATCCTCAAATAATTTGCCTTGTGTCCACTGCAGCTGAAGCTTTTATCATGACATGTCAGGCACAATAGAGGGTGACAGTGTAAGAAGGCTGTTGCATCTTCCTGCCTCCCAGCATCCTGCCAGAGGGAACAGCTTCCTCTGAAATACCCAGATCTTTCTGCTGCAAAATGTAGAGCTTAAGTGAACACTGTAGAAAGTAACAGTGAGAGATTAAAATGCTGGAATCCCCTTAATTATACACCTTTCTGATTCTAGTGCCCCTTGCCTTTTTAACAGAGCGTTACCATTATATATATTATTTATGATCATAATTTTCATAATACTGCGTCCCAGCCATGTCTTGTCCCACTATGCAAAGCAGGGACAACATCTGTGGTATACACCTTTGCCCAAAAAGGTGTGGAATACATGAAAAATTAAAGGATGTTACCAAGAAATTTGTATATGGGAGAACAAAGACGGCGATAACAATAGATGAGGACTCTCTCTGTGGTCTTCCAAGGGAGACACTGCAGTTTGTTCCAAGCCCCCTGTTCTGAGATAAATCTGCTTATGTTTTGCTAATTTTAATTCCATAGAAAGTATTACTGTCTTCACATTTGTCTTAGACCTTTGAAGCTTATCAGATCATCCAGATTTGTATAAAGAAGAGGAAAATTTGAGCAGAACCTGCATGGACAGCCAGAGATAGTGTTTTGAGGAAGATGGTGCTGTATGAACGGCAAGAAGAAAGTTTCTATCAGCAGGGAGAAAGGAGTGGAAGAAAGGAGGATGGGACAGATTTCTGGTGCCGCATCAATAAGAAAGATTCAGAAAAGTGAAATGAAATATCATCACAAGGTATAACAAGAAGAGTTTCCTCATGGTCTCCTGCAAGAGGGCAACCAAGCGTTTTAAGAACAAACTTTTGAGAAATGTTTGAACTGGAATCCTAATTCAAATCCATCGTTCAGTTCCACTGCTGTGGCAGGGCAGTGGAGCAGTATGAACAGCAGCTGCAGTTTTGACTCGGAGATTAACCACTCTTTTACAAGTGAGTGTAGCTGGAGAGTGAGAAACGTGTCACTGAGCTTTGTTACTCTTTCCATTTCTTGTTCACTTCAAGTGAGCTCTCTGGATTTGGGGGGCAGGCTGTTATAATTTGTCTACAGGAAGTATGAAAAAGCAATTAAATAATCAGGGGGATCATATGGGAGCAAATATTTTTTGAGGGGGCCTGGCCTTATTTACAGGATCCAAAGCAACTTAAAAGAAATCGTCATTGTGGATTTGTTTGGAAGTTTTTTGTCTTTCCTTTTGCAAAGAAAGCTTGTGACAGGATGTAACCTTATAACCTCCCGTCAACTAGTTGCTTTCTTTCATTCAACAATAATTGCTACCTTTTACTGCTATTATGAAATCCACTGTTGTTGATTTTACTTTTTTAGCAAGACTCAGTAATGAATTCAGAGCCACCCCATTCACCATTGCTCACAGCAGCCTTGATGTTTCTCTGGCTCAAAGCAACCACAATGACATGAGGAAGGTCCAGGCCTGAGACTGTGCAATATAAACAGTTTAGGAGAACAGCAGAAGAGAATGCCCACTTCAAGGCCTTTGGGCCTCTCCTTTGGGGCATTCCCTAAAACTGGTGCTAAATCACTGTCTGAGAGGGTGTTAGTTTTTAAATAAAGTGTGTGACCAGAATGCCTGATACAAGAGGAGGAAGAAAATCTGGGTTAGGGACTACCAGTTAACTGGTATCACACTGGTAGTTCGAGCTGATGGTAGTGTAAGCTATTAAACTGGTAATATAAACCTCTCATGAGAGCTGAGCATGGAGTTTGAAAGTGAACGAAAATGGACAAAGCAGCTGTGCTTTTTAAATACCTGTTTAGGATGCACGAAGAAGTCCGACTTACTGTAACAACTAGTTCCCTCACACACACTCTCTGGCCCTTCTGGGTCTCTGGCCACTCTTTGGAGAGCTGGGAAGGTAATACCATGGGAGGCAGGATCTCCTCCATCCCTGGAGCAAATGCAAGAAGCTGTTCTGAGCTCTGAACTCTCTCAGTCTCCCTTATGCTGCCAGGTGATAAGCGAGCTTCACATCCTCCTGATTTCAGTTGCTTGCTCTTCAGCAGAAGCCTGAAGGAGAGAAGAGGAGCCAGACCACAGCACTATGCTTTTCTTTTCTCTTTTCTTTTCTTTTCTTTTCTTTTCTTTTCTTTTCTACAGGACATGCCGAGGGTGGAAATTCACATTACACCCAGGCAAGCTGGAAACAATAATTTTTGTTCATATGATTCAACAGTAAGCGCTCGCTTTTTTCCCCACCCTTCATTTGTGCAATGTTTGTGCTGTGTAGATCAGCAGTATTGCAGGGAACAGTTTCAGAATGACGGCGTACTTGGGTGAAGGAGCAAACAAGGCAACGGATACAAAGGAAAGGAGAAAACTAAAGGAGAGAAGCCAAATCTGTACTTTAGATAAGCTGTCTCCAACATAGATTTCATTGTGGAACAGACCTTGTCTCCACTTTTAGAAAGTTAAGTGCACAGGTCCAACAAGTTACAAAACTGGTATTTTCCCTTGTTTCACTTAGCAGAAATTTCTCAAAGCTTTTTTTCCTTTCTTCAAGAGCAGCTTTTCAAGGACATGTTTCAGTTTACTGAAAACATTACAAATCTGACACATACTTTTATGCCGACTGGGTGAGGTTGTTTGTTGATGCTCAAACACAACTGTCGGAGAGGGGAAAAGAAGCATGGTTAGCAGGCTGTGCCCCACTCCAAGGAGGTCTCCTGCCCCTCCAGAGGATTCTGCGCCCTGTATGTTCTTCCTCTGGACCTTTGCTGTATGTACCAGCCATTAACCTCAGAGATACAGTCACTAGGAAAGCCAGAGTAAAGAAGAGAAAAGAAGCATAAGCAAAGTAGAATGGCCTTGATGGATTGCTCTGAAGGACCTATAGTTTAGGGCAGCTTTCAGAGGCACCTTAAGATGTGGGAGAAAATAGCCTGTGGCCCCAGCTGGTCTTGGACAGAGCAGTGGCAGGCTGTCTCTTCACCCTCCTTGCGCTGGTATCTACAGCAATTAGGACCCAGAATTGTATAGATTTTCTGGGCTGGCATCAATGACTTACGGAGAGGATGTTGCAATAACGTTGTACTTCCTCTCTCATGGCACTGAGCTCCCAGAGCATAGGCAGAAACCAGATAAAACATCCTAAAAGAAATATATTCAAAGGCCTCAGCAGGTAACTGTTAGCAAATATGAGCAGGTGTGAGATGAAATATGTAATGATTTATATATTGGCCGCATAGCACTTCACAGAAATGCAAGCTACACAACCCTGACAAAGACTTTCTGTTCCTGGCTTTAAAGCGTGTAGACACAGTGGTTTTCTTCATTAACTTAATTTTAGAAATTTCTGAATGGATGTGTGTGGCTTTCCTTTTTTAAAAAACAAATTTAGATGACTGTGAAGCATAGAAAATCTCTGTCCAAAGTGATAAATTTAACAATATTAAAAAGAGCTCACTGAGAAACTTACGGAGTTTCTATCAACCCCATCCATGATACTACCTATTAATTACTATTGCTATTGTAACTCCCCTTCTGAAGTCTAATGCCAGCTTGAAATAAAACTGGTGAAAACATGCTCTATTTACAAATCGGTTGCGTATGAAAGATCGATGGAGATTTCTGTGTTTTTTCATTGCAATGGCTACTTGAAAAACAGTCCCTGAAAAACATTCTTAGGAAAGCCTGCACTGAAGTAAGCTAGACAGCAATTCTGTAGCTTAAAACCAGTTGTTTCATCCTGATAAGGCAACTAGTTGGATGAGTCTCCTGCAGCACTTTTGGTAACCTACACTTGTTGCAGTGTTGAAGTGGTTACTAGCTTTGTTCAGTAATAATGATTTTCAAGGGAGATTGATTAGACTAAAAACACTGTTTTATCAATTACAAATAATTTTTTTAAAAAACTAGAAAAAAGCAGCCTACAGGGATGGTCCTGTAAGCGTTAGAGTAATTTTGCACAGAGGTCACTAGAACACTCGTTGATTTTATCATTCAAGAAGTTTTCAGCCGCAAGGGAGTTACACAAAGACGATAATGTCTACTACATCAAACACAGGGCGTAGTAGCAACCAGTGCAGCACTATAACATCTTAGACTGCAACTGGAACATTACTCAAAAGGTACCAGCACACTGTGCTTATTCTTCTGTGGTTTGCCAGGCTTCCTGCCTCTCCCTGTAACACTCAATAAAGGAAGAACTGTAATAGTCACAAAGAATGAAAGTAGCATCAGCACTTGCAGATGTTGCAAGTGTGTTTTGTATTGAAGGGGTGATTTAATTTTATCAATATTTTTTGTTCCACATTTTCAGGTATTTAATAATATTTGTTGGTCTGGGTCAAACAGGATGGTAATATCCTGGTTGTCTACAATAAATACATGTTCATATGTATACTCAATGCTGGGTCCACATACACAGCTGAGACCCATGCGCAGATGCTCCTTTTCATTCCTAAAGTCATATTTCTTGAGAATCCCCCATTCTGAAGAGATGGAAACCACCTGTAGTCCCTGAATTTCATGCATCTCACCTTTGCTTGGCCTTTCCTATTTTTTATTGCATAGTTGATAATAAGTCTCTTGATGCTAGGATACCTGAAATATATAAGTTTTACTGACATTTATGGTGTGCCCTCCTTTTCTTTGTCAGTGTTGTCAGCAGCTATAAGGAGCAAAAATTGTATTCAACACACAGTGTTTTCCTGACTGAATTTATAGTGTGAACTCGCTATGTTAAAAGAACTTGACCGCAAAGTCGTTGCTGGAAAAAAAAAATGGTGAGCACCAAAAAGAAATCCGTGTAGAGGCAAATATTTTCTTGTCTTCTATTCAAGAAATAAGGCATGGGGGTGCTCACTGCATTACCATGGAGAAAAAAATGTCCTGACTACATGATCATTAAAAGAGAGCACTTTCTTTCTTGACAATAGAGCCAAAGACTTCCTAGGAGATACAATGTTATGTGACTAAATAATTGTAATGCATATAAAAGGAAAAAAACATTCAGACTGCATAAGCAACGTTAAGCAACAAATAATTTTGAATCAGTCAGGCAAGGGGGCAAGGCCACTGTGGAATTAGAGGGCATGTTGAATTGTTTCCCCAAGAGTATCTAGACCATTAATCTAATTCCTTAATTCCTTTTTGAACCTGCTGATACTGTCTGCCTCCACAACCGCCTGTAGTAACCCTTTCCAGAAGGTCGGTACTGGCTGTGCAAAGTGCTGTCTTTTTTTTTAAGCCAATTGCCAGTTGCAACGACAATCCTCTAATCTTAGTAGCATATGATTTGGTGAATAAAAGTTCTGTATTCATCTTACTTATTGCCTTCCAAATTTTGTAAGCCCCAACAATATCTTTCTTCTTCCCCACCAGCCACCTTCTTTGTAAACTGAAAGGTTTCAGCCTTTTGCTTCCCATCATGGGACAGCTGCATCATCCCCTTATTCATCATTTTGTGTAGTGCACCTCTATCTTGAAGTAAGGGTACAATACGATACTCAATTGTTCCAACAATATTCTGCACAGGTGCTCCAAGGCTTTACATAGTGACAAAATAATATTTTCTGTTTTGTTCTCAATCCGTTTAGCTGTCTTCTGGTTTCTACTGCACATTGAGGTGATTCCTTCAGAAAACTATCCATGATTAGTCCAGCATTTCTTTCTTGAGCTGTAAGTGGCAGTTCTGTTTTCAGAATTGTGGCATGGCTAGATTTTTTTTATCTACATGCATTACCTTATATCCACCTCATTGGGATTTATCTGACTCCTTTTTGCCTACTTTCTCAGTCTTGTGAGATGCACCTGGAGTTTCATGTCACAGTCTCTATTTTCTTTGACCTCTAACCCCAGTCGTAGTCTCCTTTCATATGTGGTCTCATTTCCTCCTCCTCCTCCTTCAAAACAGATGCCTCCAGTCTCCCTGCCAGTTCCCTGTTCATGGAGGATCCCACAGTACAGCTGCCCATGAGCTCCTCCCCACTGACTGTCATTCCCAGTCTCTCCACTGACCTCCTCCTTCAAACAACACCTTCACCACACCCTCTCTGTAGTCTCACCAATTCCCAGTTTCCTCTTCTCTAATTTTTACACCCATTTCTTTGCCTCCCACTCCCCGTATACCCGTCTCTTGTCAAACTCTCCCCGCTTAGTTTCTTTCTTCCTACAAAAGCGGTTAATACCAGTCTCCCTGTCTAGACAATCTCCATCTCTTTCAAAAGCTCCTTCTCTTTAACAGGTTCTCTTTCCTACCCGCTTTATCTGTTTTCTTTTATTCCTTCAAACTACTCACCAGAGTATGAACTGCTTGCTCCTAACCTAGCTTTAACAGGAGTTAGTCCACTTCTCAGTCTCATGCTCCATGTCCAGCCTGCCCCAGTTCTCCCACTCCCCAGGCACATCCCCCAGCCTCTTCTCCGAGATGCGTCACGTACGTCCTTTCACTCTGGGCCAGGTGTAGTCCCCTGTGCCCTGGTGCAGATTGATCCCTGCTTACCAGCTGCAGGATGGGCACAGACAGCCAAGGAGAGACAGGTTTCCCTCTCTCAGTGCTAGCGTCTAGTTTAATTGAAGGGTAGTAGAGTAAATACAGGGAATGCCCAATTTTCTTGCTAGACTGGAGGATCCTATTGCTCTGCAGTCTTCCTCTGTCTGCTCAGCACTAACAGATGCAAAGCAATGAAGCATGTTCAACAAGGCTGAAATCTTCAGAGCTGTAGGTCGCTAAACCTTAGAAGACTCTCCTGAACGCTGTGTTGTGTAATTTTCCATTTTCTATAAAAGCGGGAATTTGATATTTAACATTTGGCGTCATCTCACTGTATTTCTCAAATGTATTTTGTAAATAAGCTATCAACACTGAATATTTTATGGTATTTCAGTTTCAAAGTTCCAAATTTCTCATAATGACATAAACAAGCGGGGCTGGATTAAACAAATTAGAGAAGGAGCCAAACCTGATGTAAAAAAGAAGTGGTGGAAAGGAGTATTTGAACTAGTAAAGAATTGAGGATATGAGTGGGGAAATGCTGTGTGTGTAGCTTGATCAGAGAAGCAAAATAAAACACAGAAGAGAAATAAGCAAGAACAAACAGAAACAAAAAATTGTCTAAAGAAGTTACAGAAAAAATGTATCATTCTAAAAAAATCCCCAAACAAATCCAAACATTTAAAATTTTTGTATAAAGTAGCAGCCAAGCATATAAAAGATGAAAAAAAGGGAATTCTATTTTGAGATGATAAAAAGAAAAAGGGAAATAACTGAGGTAAAGGTGAGAAAAACAGAACAGAAGGAAGGTGATGAGTATAAAAGGAACATTAATGATTCTGGAGTGTTTCAAAGTATTGCCGTAAAGTACACAAGCTGTAACTTTCTCAGAAGCCACCAAAGGACATGCTTGAAGAGGAAGTGCAGCATGTGCCTTTGTGGTTAGCTGACCCAATTAGTGATGAAAATTGACCTGATTTAGTTAAGCAGGAGATATGCTTTTATAAATCACTGTCTTAAATATAATTGGCTTTTTACACATTTTAATGACATAGCTGTGGTGTCTTTGATGCTTGATTGTGCTTTATACTGACGATGGCTTGTTGGGGCATTTTGCTTATACACAGTGCTAAGTGAACTAGTATTTTTGAATAAGTGTTTACTTCACTAAGTCTTTACTAAAAATAGTAGACTGTGCTTTCATTAGGTGAAACACTTTGTGAAGTTCTTTGACTTATGGATCAGATTTAGTGTTCATTTTGAGTAGGTCAGTCTTGAATAAACAGTTGAGCCAATTTCAAATACAAATGTTTTCTTACCTTAATTTTACAAGAAATAGCTGTGAAGGATGGTATCACTTAGTCTAAACACAGGAGAGCAAAAGTCTGCTCAAAAAGATTCAAAAGTTCTTCCTTTGTATACCAGTGAGCATAAGGTCAAAGTTGCATACTTAAAAGATAAACTATGACGGTCATTTTAATCTAGAATTTTCTTCTGGAATTACAGCAAACCACATAAGACGATACCTCTAGGTGATTACATGAGATCATTTTTGTACCATATGAAATCCAGCTGTTCAATGGGGAAGGATTGTGTCCAGGCTATAAAAGGCACTACTTAAATCATGCAGTGACATTGCCAGTATTCAACTGGTTTTGGCTAAACCTTGAAATGTGTGCCTGAAGTGTCTGTCATCATCCCATCCCTTATGCATTCTTTTCCTTCCCCAACTTATCCTTTTCTTCTCTCTTTCATGGCTTAGAGTTTATTAAGCCCTGCCTAACTTATAATTTAGAAATACTTATAAATCCCTTAGAAGTTGGAAATTGTTGTTTTCATGGTATAAGTACATCAAAGGATAAGCCAACAAGATTGTTTTGAATTTTATTGAGATGGTGGTGGCTCTACCTCTTTGCGCTTCTCTCCCTCATTTCCAGGCAATTGGAAAAATATATAACAATAAAGGGATGTGCTGGGGATTCCTGTTTTATCTCCTTGTTTCATGAGTGACAAGGAAAAAGAGAAGATGCTGCCAAACCATCTTCCTCTGTTTTCAAGTTCTGCATATTTTTAGATTTGAACAATAGCATTCACTTTGAATAGCAATTCCCTAGCTGCCTAAAAATTGCCAGTGTGCCTAAATATTTCCCAGATTCTCACATTCACATCCCTTACAGTTATTTCTTTAGTCCTTTTACAACTTCAGAATTGGGAAGGTGGCTCAGTGCTCCTTGTCCCCCTCACGTTCCACAGTTCTGCTTCGACGAGGGGGCCTGAAGGTGCCGGCTGAGCAGCACTCCCAGGCACGTCTTCGCTCCTTAGTGCCGCTGCCTCCATCAGCTCCCCCTTCCCCATGACCTGCTTTGGCCTTGTGAGAGAAACGGAGGCCACCTACGAAATACTGCACCTAGTTGGTGAGAATATTTGCACCTCCGAGCAGGTATGTGTATAGACACCCTAAGAAGCTGAGCAAAAAATCTCAGCTGTGCTTTGATAGCCCAACTGGCAAGGTTGACCACACCTAGACTGGCTAATAAGGTCATCACATCCTCTATGAAGGCTACAAAGGATGAACTTAATGTAAATGAGAAAGGTGCAGATTGCACTTTATATTGCTCCAGGTGGATGCCAGTGCAGTTAATAGTGTGGAGTTTGAGGGTGGGTCCACGTTAGCAGCAGAGCACAGCACAAACCCTTTTTAGATGCAAAAACTTTTCTGCATCCCTATTTGGGAGCTGCAACCCTTTCCAGCTGAAGGAACATTTTGTTGCAGGCTTCAAAGCTGCATTTCTTATCTTTTGCCATGTTCTTGCACTGCCCCTTTATCTTTTCTGCCAGAAGAAAATACAGCTTTCACAACAAAATTGAAAACTACTCCATAGACCAGCATCCCTATGACTGCTCACTCAGCTCCTGCTCAGATTTTGGCTGACACACAGCCCATGGCCTGACGTATGCTTGGAAAAGTGCCACGAGGTCAAATTGAGGGCAACACGTAGGCAGGACCCAGTGGCCAGTAAGGGCTAAAGGTCATTATGCAGCCACTGTCACCTGCAGCTTGCTGTCTCCTGCAGCCATCGTCCTCGCATATTCATCATCTGGCAGTTTCTTCAGAATCCAGTAACTCATGGAAACTGTATAGACCAAACTTCGCAGCTGGGGGGTATAAATGCATCAGCTTACCCCAAAAAAGCTTTTAAGGCAGGTGCAACAGCAGCTGGACTGCTGAGGCTTTTGTGCTTCCCAGTATGATACAGGGGTTGTCCACACCATCATGGAGGAGGAAGGATGAGTACTCTCACTGTCGGTTGGCTAACTGTTTTGCTCGAGTTATGAGTTGTGAGTTATGAATTGGAGAACTTGTGAGTTAGAAACATGAATTAAGCGATGAATTCCTGAATTCACATGGTAGACTAGCCTGCACAAAGAGGAATGAGGCTTGTTTGTAGGGTTTGTTTCTTTTCTTTCTAATATTCATAAAATAAAGTTTAAGTTACAGATTATGTTGTCCAGGAAAATTAGGAGATCCAGACGGACCATGACAATCCCCAATTATCTTAGCACAAAGAAATGAATGGGCCAGAGAACGGGTTGTCTGAGCTCTGCCTCCATGTGGCTAAACTAAACTCCAAAGGGTGTCCTCAAAAAGGTGTCCTCAGCTTCACTTCTCACTGGGAAAATCCCTGGTTTGGGCTAGTCCCTGTACCACAGCAGCTATTTCCTAGCGGAGTGCTAGCTGGCACAAGCCAGAAATGTGCCAGGGAGCGTGCAGGTAGAAGAGACGGTCATGGGACGGCACTTGTGCCTCTGCTGTGAACCACTTTCATTCACGAGCACCTGTGGGGGCTCCCTATCTCAAAAGGGATTTCGGAACACCACCAGATAATCTTTCGAACAAAGGCTTTTGCCTGAAATTCCTCTATATAGAACAGAATGAAAAATAACGAGCAATAGGCATGTACTGAATTTTTAAGGTGTTCCTGGGTCTCTTTTTGAAGTTTGTTGATGAATGTCAAAAGGATTTTTGAAGGCTGATAAAGCCATAGCAGCTGAAGCTACGGCCATGCCCTTATTGCTGTGAGCAACAATTACACTCTGTGTTGTGCCAGTAGAGAAAGTAACAAACAGAAAAATGCAGTAAGAAACACAAACCAAAATGATAACCCCTGTGTGCTTCTCGCAGGCTGGTAATGAACCAGGAGTCCGGTCACGCCGCAGCCTGTTTAACAATGGAGTGGGAAGGGAGTAATTTGTTTTAATCTGAAAAATGTCAGGAAGTGATAAAACTCCTGATGTCCTCCTCACCCCCTGCCAAGAGCCTTGTACATCTTAAACAAGCACACACAGAGCTTGAAAAAGACTTACTTGTTTGTTCTCCTTCAGCAGAAGGAATTTGGAAAAAAATCGTTATCAATTCAGTTCTGAGCAATATACCAGATAGTTTTGCTCTGCACGTGACATGATCTAATTCCTAAGTAAGCTTATTTCTTCCTCATGTAAATTGTGAAAAAAAACCAAACCAAAACACAAACCAAGATCCAAAGCAAAACCAATTAATCCCTTTCCCAAAGGGTTGGAATAAATCTCATCATCCCAGGTTTGCTTCCAGAGATAGAGTACACTAGTCTGATGTTTTAATAGATTTGAATGAGATGCCATGTATAAAACTGCTTCTGCAATATCCAAATTTTTATTTGGCATGCACATACAGCAGAAATAACAATTCTAAATCTGTAGCAGAGGCACTTAAGATACTATATCTTGATTGACCTTGATTTCCCCAGTTAGATGCTGAAACAACTGTCTGAAATGAGTCACTGGACTGACTTGAGTTACTGCTTGAGATCAGCAAGATAAATGAAAGTTGGAGAAATTTGAATCATCTTAACAGACGAACAGTCTGGAAATTTAAGTCAGAAATAATAATTTATGGTCATCTTTTTTACTTCACTGATTAAAACACAGAGGTAATCATGAAATTACAGTAACCATGTGAGCCATGGGACTATATTGTGTAAGCAATAGCATCATCTCATCCGAAATAACATCTGCTTTTAATTGCATCCCTGTACATAGCTATGAATTTTAAGTTTTCTTCTTTTTAAATTTATTCCTACATTTTGAAAAGAAACTTCTGTTAACACAGGGCTAATACAAATTACAATATAAATGAATTAATTATAGATTATAATATGAAGTTTTGTATATACAGGACAAATTCATGGACCATTCACTTATTATTTTTCTTGTTGAGTCTAATGCTTTGATTTTTTAAGATCTCTGAATGACCAGTGTCCTGTTGATCAGAATAAGAGCCTGGTACTTGAAAAACAGCTTATTTGCTAATCTCATATTTTTTCTACATTTTTACATTGGTTTTGCCTCTCAGTCTTGTAATTGAGTTTTATGTAATACACCATACTTGAAATCTGACTTCAGTTCCAGTTGAAGTTGCCTGCAGTGCACCACTGCAAAGGTTTGTTGGGTATTCATCTGAAAACATCTTTATCTTAATTTTAGAAATGAATATAATATGAACATCATGCAAGAATGTTTAAACTATTGGTATTCCCAAGAGGAAATGTCATGTGTGACCAGTGTTTAAGCCTCCCAGAATGCAGAGTGTATGGTTTCTATCTGCCTTTGTTTTAAAATCAAACAAAAAGGATGGATTGGGATCTTCCTTGGCTAGAAAAGTCCTTTTCGAAAGGATTCAGACATCTCCAGGTACCCTCCATAAAAATGTGCAATACTTTTACAAAGCCTGAGCTCAGGCTGAATTCAAAGTGCTTATAAGATGCAAGAACGATGCCGGCATCCCCTCAGAGTCTGTAGCCTTCCCGAGAGCCCTCAGCCAGGCACGGAGCAAACTCAGCTACCTACTGCCACGGCCAAACTCCCCTGCGTTAAGCGTAGTAGTTCTGTGCAAGTCTTTACAGGCTGAGCCAGAAATGTCATTTTCCCAAGAACAAAACTATTCCAGCATCCTTCAAAGACTCTGAGTTCCAGTCCATCACTTGATTTGAACACTGCAAACTGTCTCTCTCTTCTTGATGTACTTTTTAAAAAAGCTTATAATGAATAAACAGAAACTATAGCATCAATACAGGCTATAGTATAGAGTTTACATATTGAACTGTATATTTAAATAAACCCTAAGAGAGATTTACAAGGAAAAAAACATATCGGTTCATTTTAAGCACTGTTCTTTTTAAATGTGGCCCATTTATTCCATTTCCTGTAGCACTGCGTTTCAAAATTATTTAAGAGTTTCCTTGCTAAAGGTTAAAAATAGCTCAAGGTGACTAGACTCTTTTTGATTACGCAGGGGAGAGAGAAGTTCTGAAAGAGCATGGGCGGGCAGGCAGCCTGCTGGCATTCAGAAGAAAAGAGTAATCTCAAGCAGTGGAAGTACAGAGCGTACAGTCACTTCAGGACTTGCAGGGTTTGCATCTCCGCCCCCACGCCTGTGGATCCAGGTGAACTGAAGAACTAACAAAATCCCAGAAAAAAAACCTATTGACAATTAACAGCAAATTCCACAGAGTGCTACGCTTTTCATTTCCAACATTCCATCTCATTTATTTTCTTTTCATTCGTATCTTAAGTACATTTAGTACTTCATCTGATCTCTTCTGACTTCATCCAAAGACTCAGGATTGTCATTCTGAAAACACTGCGGCATCATTCAGCAAAAAGAAGCCCTTGCTGCTCTGTCATGCCCACAGATACCCTAGAGACTGCACACATGGGGTTTGCTCACAGAGGCTCCCACTGAAGAAGAGAGAGAAGAACTGGGTTTTATGCTATGTTCAGCTTCTTTCCCTTTCTAAATTGGCTTTTGAACACTTTCTACCCTCCTAGCTAAACATTCATGGTTTTAGTCTCTCCCTCCCCCAGACTTTGTTCAAGGCTCAGATTTGGAGTTTCTTGTTGGACAGCATGTGCTTGAAGTTTGATTATTCATCCTTGGAGCTCTTCCACCTTCTTTCACAATCCTGGTTCTGCAGTGTATGAACTGCAAAGGAAAATATATTCACAGCCCACATGGTGGGAGAGCTTAGTGCTTAGGAGTCTTTAAGGGTTCTCTTTCATTCTGCCTCCAGTTCCAGCAGGATATATGCACTTGCAATAGCATCCCTCCCACGTTCTTTTAACACCCCGTGCCCTCAGATCCTTGTCTGCTCAATGTCCCTGTGGTCACAACATCTCTGACCCCTGCCAGCTGTCCACCCCAAGCCTGGAAGTCCTACTCAATGGCAGACTCTGTAACTCAACCTCGTCCCTTTTTATAGCTCTTGTATTACCGATTTTTGTCAGAGCTTGAGCACAGACGACTACTTTCTGCAGCCCCAGAGTTCTGTGTCCTACATTCTGCCTCCGAAGAAGAAGAAGAAGAAGAAGACAGAGAGGCAGACTCTTAAAAAATTTTTGCAGGAAAATGTAGCAAACACTATAGTCATACTTTTAACTGTATGTTCATATGCCACACAGCGTGTAGAAATTGTCAGACAAGCAGCAAGGCATAAAATATATGGGAACAGCCCGTGGAGCTCAGACTGTTAAGAAGCAACCACAAAAACTGTGCAAGTAGCAAGGTGGAGACATCTGTCTGGAAAGGTGACCTGTCAGCCTTAGGAATGTTTGATGTCTAGAGGCCGCTGTACAGATTTTCTTAGACAAACAGATAGACTCAATACCCCTTCTCTAATAGATCTCCCTGCCAGGTGCCAGCTCTACAAAAAGAGAAGACAGTAAGTCAGGTGAACACTGCTGTCTGGAGCCATTGGTTCCTGCAATAGATACCTTCTCTGTCATTGGCAGGAAATGCTTATAGCTCTTAGGGTGCCAAATCCTACTGGTTTAGAGTAGACTGTTTGTTCTGCCTTTTCTTTGTTCTACAGCCAATTCCTAGTGACTAACCTGATCTTCTATGACAAGGTGACCCACTTAGCAGATGTGGGAAAGGCTGTGGATTTTGTCTACCTGGGCTTTAGTAGAGCCTTTGTCACCATTTCCCACAGCATTCTCGTGGAGAAATGGCTGCTCGTGGCTTGGACATGTGTACTCTTCACTGGGTAAAAAACCAGCTGCATGGCCGAGCCCAAAGAGTGGTGGTGAATGGAGTTAAATCCAGTTGGTGGCCACTCACAAGTGGTGTTCCCCAGGGCTCAGTATTGAGGCCTGTTCTGTTTAATATCTTTGTCAATGACCTGGATGAGGGGATCGAGTGCACCCTCAGTAAGTTTGCAGGCAACACTAAGTTGGGTGTGAGGGTTGATATACTTGAGGGTAGGATGGCCCTACAGAGGGATCTGGACAGGCTGGATCCATGGGCCAAGGCTGAGCGTATGAGGTTCAAAGCGAAGTGCCGGGTCCTGCACTTGGGTCACAACAGCCCCATGCAGCACTACAGGCTTGGGGCAGAGCTGCCCAGCAGAAAAGGACTGGGAGGTCCTGGTCAACAGCCAGCTGAATGTGAGCCAGCAGTGTGCCCAGGTGGCCAAGGTGGCCAGCAGCATCCTGGCCTGTATCAGGAATAGTGTGGCCAGCAGGACAAGGGAAGTGATCATCCCCCTGTATTCAGCACTGGTGAGGCCCCACCTCAAATACTGTGTTCAGGTTTGGGCCCCTCACTACAAGGAAGACATTGAGGTGCTGGAACATGTCCAGAGAAGGGCAACAAAGCTGGTGAGAGATCTAGAGCACAAGTCTTATAAGGAGCAGCTGAGGGAACTGGAGTTGTTTAGTCTGGAGAAAAGGGGACTAAGGGGAGACCTTACCACTCCCTGAAAGGAGGTTGTAGCAAGGTGGGGGCCTTTCTTTTCTCCCAAGTAACAGGTGACAGGATAAGAGCAATCAGCTTCAAGTTGCACTAGGGGAGGTTTATACTGGATATTACTGGGAAATTTTGTTCCACAAAAGGGTTATCAAGCATTGGAACAGGTTGGCCAGGGAAGTGGTGGGATCGCCATCCCTGGAAGCATTTGAAATACGGGTACACGTGGTGTTGAGGGACATGGTTTAGTGGTGGTTTTGGCAGTGTTAGATTCATGGTTGGAATTTATGATCTTAAAGGTCTCTTCCAGCTATAACTATTCTATGATTCTATGATTCTGACAGCAGTTTCAGTGCTGCAGGCATTCTAGTCTTCTGCTTTCAACAAAATACTACTAGATGGCAACCTGTGCTTTTGCTCCTGCTGTTCTGCAACACAGCATTGTTGGGTAGTCTTGTTTCACAGGCTTACAAAAGATGCTTTCCTCTTCTAATGTAATTTTCTGTGAGCCCACTGGGTCAAAATAGCGATCAGTAGTAGTGCCTAGTCTAAAGCTCTGCTTTCCTGCAAACTGTTCAAACACAACGGCCATCAAACTTCATCTAATTGTTAAGAAGTTATATAGCAGATACAGAGCATATAATTAAAATAAAACTGGGATGTACAACCGCATTTAATCTATAGGTCAAGAATGAATCTAGTAAACTATCTAATAAGACTCACTGAAAGAGGTTTTGGAGCCGTAAGAAAAGTTTCCTACACAAAGAACTCCGTGATCAGGAAATAAGACTTTATTTGCAGAACATGAACAAACAGAAATACACCAAAGATATCTGAGTCCATCATCAATCTCTTCTCCAGATAGACAACCCACAGGATGCTGAGTTTTGGTTAACCAAGTAGGTCAAAAAAGCAACACAAGTGAGAAATTGTACCAGTTATTTTGGGAGTTTCAAGAGATAAAGTGATCTTAAATCCCTCCAAAGTGGAATGGAAAATGGAACTAGAAACCCCATGAGGTGTCTCAAACGCTACCATCAACATGTGCTGCATATTCCAGTGGGGATGGCCGCATTTCTTTCTTCATACAGTTTTTATAATGTATAATCTTATAAGGTAAAGATATGACAGTAATGGGACCACATAAGCCACAGAAAGAAAAAAACTCAAAGGTTTGTTGGAACAGAAACTCTTGCACAATGTGGCAATTGAGAGCATGTTATAACCGTAAACGTTTAAAGTTTCCTGAGCAATGTGGTCTGACTCTTGTGGAGAAGACCACTTTTGTCCTCCCCCTGCCTCCTGTTATTGTTTTATGTTGGTTTTGTGAAGACCCCTATAGCTTATTGCCTCTGGTCCTGAGGTTTCAGCAGCCGGGAGCTGAGTGGGTCCCTGTGGTCCAGCTGCAGGCCTCAGCCATGCTTTGGACCCATATCAGGGAGACAGCCCAGTACATGGTAAGGATCCCAGAGAAGTGAAGGCTCCAGGGAGACCTTATTGCAGCCTTTCAGCACTTACAGGGGGGCTACAGGAAAGATAGGACAAGGTGTAATGATTTTAAGCTAAAAAGGGGTAAATTCAGACTAGATAGAAGGAAGAAATTTTTTATGGTGAGGGTGCTGAAACACTGTCACAGGTTGCCCAGAGAGGTGATAGATGCCCCATCCCTGGAAACACTCATGGTCAGGTTGGATGGGGCTCTGAGCAACCTGATCTAGTTGAAGATGTCCCTGCTCATTGCAAGGGGATTGGACTAGGTGACCTTTAAAGGTCCCTTCCAACCCAAACTATTCTATTATTCTTTGTCAGCCCATCCCTTGTTTTCTATGGAAAATAAACCTCACTTTGAGGGCTAAAATGATACTTTTCCTTTATTCAGATTCAAATACAAATGCCTAGAAATCCAGACTACAGCATGTGCCTCCTTTGAGTCTAGAGAGAGGGTGAAAAGGTTAGGTAGTTAAGAGTTCAGGTAGCTGGCCAAATTGTGGTTATTATACTATGTGAAGTAGTTCACACTTTCACCCTTACCGTGGATACCTTGATGGGGACCGAGAACCAGAATACAAAGTTTTAATTGCATGTGAGGTTGAACTAATATTGGCAGTATCATGGAATTGTTCTGTGCATTTTTTATAACATGGCTGAAAGGTTATGCTATAATGACAATTTAATCATAGCAGTGTTTTATAGTTAAAGGAAAACAGACTAAATCTGAGCTGACAGAACGTGAGCTATGGGAACTCATGCAGCCCTGCAACCATGGGCTATCTGGTGCATGACTTGCTGTTTCAACGGTGCAGTAAATGTTAAATCTTTCCCATAATATGGTTTCTGTAATACCTGTGGGTCAGCCTGTCCAACGTGTATGAAAGACCATGGGTCTCTTGTATCTTTTGCTCACTAGGGAGCTGCTTCTAATTTTAGAAAGAAAAGTTGACTCATGTCTTGTTTGGTTTTCACTGTGCAGACGTACAAAAACTCCATTAACGGCTTCCATGTGTATGTTCGGAGTGATGATCTTAACAAAGGACCTGGTCAGCAGCTGTCATTACTTGGAGGTGACAATTTTACCCCAGCAGGTATTTGGAGTATATCTAGTATCATTCTCACTGTTTGTGTATTTATCAAGTATTCATACCTCAGTATTGTAGACTGTCTTTAGTCTGCCTTTCCCCATTTACAAGTCATGCACGTTCTTTTAAGCTAATTAGCTGTATATGCCTGTTTTGATACTTCCAGTGATGAAATATCACCGGAGAATATAAATTCAATTGTATATCTATATTCATGGCTCACAGATCTCATCCCAAGTCTGTGATGAGGAGGAAAACTCTATTGTCTTCCAACAGCTCTGGTTTAGCTCCTAACCAGGAGTCCAAGGACATCATAAAAGCTTGTCAGCTTAGAAACACTCACAAAAATCTCAAATGTTTGGCTAATGTTACCTAATGCATGGACCGTTTTATCACAAGCAGAACAGGATCTATATCTTCACTTCATTGTTTCTTTCTTGTGTGACAGGTCTAACTTCTAGTGAAGAATACAGAGCTGTGGCTGATCCTGTAAATTAAGGTAATGACCAAATCCATGACAAAATCCTTTTCATTTGGTAAAGATTAAAATGCTCTGTGCACAAACTTGTGCAGTCCAGATAATGAAGCATACAGGCAGCACGTTCTCTCACTTTTATGACTCCTTGATGTGTTTGGGGAAGTGCCAAAGCAGAAGAGAAAGTAGTGTACAGATGATAATTCCTTCATTACGCTGCATCATTTACTGCTTGTGTCCTTTAGAAAGTCCAAACAGGAAACCAAGATAGCTGTGTCTCTAAGGAACCCCAGAAAATGGCAGAACATAAGACTTTGTTATGTTATGATAACCAGGAAGCAGCACATTACATTGTTTTAATGTAATTTTCTTACTTTTCCATTGAATAACTGAATGAGAGTCTGTTTTAGGCACGGGTTTATGGCATTAGTATTTAATGTATATTTGAAACCTTTTCATATTTTCTCTCCACGGCACTGCTTTCCCACTTTTCTTTATGTTGACATGCACAGATAGCATGGGCATTATCTGATCTCATGTTGATTCTGTTGACTCTGTTTCTAGTGAAGCTAATCCTCATTTTTTCCAGCAGTCACTGATTAAAGTGAAAAAATTGACCTCTCTGTTCTGCATAGTTTTGTTTATGGGTTAATGAAACGGAAGTGTCTAAATTTGTCACTTACTAGAGCCAATGTGGCAGAAGAACAGACATACAAGGCCAACTCTAGGGGCCATATAGCCCTTGAGACAATCTCTTGTTTCTGACTATCACCAGCTCCAGGTACTTGTAAAAATATTAGCTGAACAAGGCTAATGAGAGTTTGTCTGTGTTTGTTATACTCTCCTATTTTACAGTAACAGCATTCAGGCATCCCATCAGCAAAAGATCATCCCCATATTTGGTAGTTACTAATTAACTTTTCCTCCATAGTTCTGTCTAGTCCCTTTTTAAACTTCTTATCTTCCTTGCCTCCACAACATCCCATGGAAGTGACTTGCACATTAATCATTAAACACTAACCACACTTTGTGATTAAAACCACACCATAGAATCATAGAATAGTTTGGGTTGGAAGGGACCTTTAAAGGTCATCTAATCCAACCCCACTGCAATGAGCAGGGACGTCTTCAACTAGATCAGGTTGCTCAGAGCCCCATCCAACCTGACCTTGAGTGTTTCCAGGGATGGGGCACCTATCACCTCTCTGGGCAACCTGTGACAGTGTTTCAGCGCCCTCACCATAAAAAATTTCTTCCTTCTATCTAGTCTGAATTTACCCCTTTTTATCTTAAAACCATTACCCCTTGTCCTATCACAACAGGCCTTGCTAAAAAGTTTGTCCCCATCTTTCCTGTAGCCCCCCTGTAAATGCTGAAAGGCCTCAATAAGGTCTCCCTGGAGCCTTCTCTTCTCCAGGCTGAACAACCCCAACTCTCTCAGCCTGAACTCATAGCAGAGGTGCTCCAGCCCTCTGATCATCTTTGTGGCCCTCCCCTGGACTTACTCCAACAGGTCCATGTCCTTCTTATGTTGGGGGCTCCAGAGCTGGACACAGTATTCCAGGGGGGATCTTAGGAGAGCAAATTAGAGCAGCAGAATCACCTCCCTGGACCTGCTGGCCATGCTGCTTTTGATGCAGCCCAGGTTATAGCTGGCTTTCTGGGCTGCAAGTGAACATTGTCGTCTGGTATCCAGCTTTTCATCAACCACTCTCCTGCTTTTTCTTAATCTGCCACTCAATAATTTAGCTAGGCACCCTTTGCTCTGCTTATGTGAGAAAGAATGAATACATCTTTTCCTGCTCACTTTCTCCATTAACATTTATGACTCAGAAGATCCTCTAGGCATTTCTGAGATGAAAAGGCTTCTAGCAAAGACAACCCACACCATTGGTCATCCATGACACCCTCCTCTGTGTTGTACTTCATTGGGGATGGGAGGACAGGAACTATATGCTCTTTCTAAGACACTGGTGTGCTTGCTTTGACACAAGCACCTAACGTTATTTGATGTACCTAACTCTATGTTGAGTCTTGACCTTTTTAGTGCTGTTCTTCATTCCTTTCCTAACAATACCAGATAGCCCATCCAACAGACTGCTGCTTGCCGCTGAGCTGCTGCTTCCAGAAAACTAGTCACGTTGATATCAATATGCCTTTCCTGAACACAGACAGCTAATGAAGAAACAGCTGTTTGTACAGCTAATACTGTTGTTCCACAGGCACAAAAAGGCTTTATATTTTTCTACACTAAATTTAAATCTCTCGTTTTATCAGACAGTTCTCTGTGAAGATTTAATAAGACCCTTCCATAGCTCTTACAGCATGTTGTAATGTGTTTGACTAGCCTAAATAATTCTGTAGCGCACACAAAGTCTGTCACCTTGCCTTTCCGAGGGCAACAACAAAAAAGTCTCAGATCCCAGCACAGATGTCGGTAGGATCCCCCTGAGAGCTCTCTTGGCAGATTAGCAGCAAACCACAGCAGACGGTGTGATATGCCATCATTTTTAACTCAGTCGCAGTCAAATGAAATTGTGGACTAAGGTACTCCTATCAGCAGTGGGAGGGAAAGAGGATGCTGGTATCTTCTCTCCCTTGTAGGAGTTTGGTGCTATTATTCAAGAAGAAAAATGGTTCGAGGTTAGAACTGATAGGACTCTGCCTCTTGTCTCAAGTTCAGATGGAGATCAACCCCCTGTTACTCTACAGATGATGGAGGAAATTCACGCTAGACAGACATGCAATATTGGAAGGATTCTGATGGCATTTCTGGAGCTCAGCGATCAACATTATAATTAAGCCACTGTGAATTGCATTCATCCTGCAGCTGACTTATTTGTAAATGAGTTTGATGTTGCAAGAAGCACCAATGTTTCACACTGTGACATGCTGAAGCTGTTCCTGGCCCGTGCCAGTGATGTTCCAGCTATTACAATCTATGAATGAATTCTCAGGCTGAAGAGGCCAAGTGAGTTGTGAAAATATTTCTCTTTCTTATTGTCTTATCTTACAGACTGAGAGGAAATTCAAAAAGATCTGTGGCAAGCCACACATTCCAGTAATTCCTTGAACTTGGATGTGAACTGGAAGAATTATCTGAATTAGTTAAAAAAGCCTGTGGACTCTCACTCCAAAATCCAAAGAATTTATGAGGAAACAAGGAACATCGTTTCAGTGAAGATATCAAAGAACTGGATAATTCTTCTCTTAGCACATTGGTTTGAAGATTAAATCTTTCTGAGTTTTTTACCAGAAAACCTAAAGAACATCCTAGCTCCTGAAAAAAAAGCCAAAATTGCAGGGGTGAGAGAGATTCAATTTCACACTTCACTTGCTCTGGGACAAAGAATTAAGACCACCTCTTCCATATCCCAGGCAAAAGTTGTTTCTGGAAATTAATTTGGCCAAAATTAATTCATTTTTTAGAGAAGTTTAGGTTTTAACAAATTGATATATTCCAGTGACTAAGGCTTTCATTAAGAAAACTTTGTTCTTATCCAATGACACACAAGGGCCTCTCCCATTGTGAAGGAAAACTTGCCATCTTATTTTATGAAGTTTCCTAATTAAGTCATTTCCTGTCTTTTATTTTTAAAGCACTTGCAGACAGAACAGCTTTAATTCGAGCCCATCCATACCGATATTTACCCATTGCAATAGATACATAGCCAAAAAAATGATCCTAACTGCTTAAGCACTGACGCCAGCTTCTTCTGTCTTTGCAGAGCCTGTTAAATCCAAAAGGTCCTCCCTATGTTTTTACCATTTATTTCAACAGTGACATACAAAAGAGAAAAAATGTACTGAGGGCTGATCTGCTCTTTCCAGTATGAATTATCAGGTTCTTAAATGAGCCACAATAAAACCAAAGCTCTGGCTTGCGGCACACAAGCCCATGTTATGGCAGGTAATGCCTACCTAGGGTAGAAGTCACCTGTCATTAAGGTAGAAAGCTTTCATTCTCTTGCTTAACTACAAGCTTCATGTAGTAGGAACTTAACAATTAAATATTTCAAGGGGTGGTAAGAAAAAGTGAAAAGCTGCCAAACCCACATTTATGGGAGCATAAGTGAAGGCTTGATTTTCTGCAATCTTATTGTCACATACGCATTTGTGCTCGTCATCGGCCAACAGGGCAATTGTCATTGTGCATATGCACATGGGATAAGAACCTGAAGTTAGTGGGAACTTTGCCCTTATTTTGAGTGGGAATAGGATTGTACCCCATTGTATGCCTCCAGTGTCATTCATCCCTAAAAACTGTATGCTCCATTCAGGTTCAATGTGGCATCTGCTCACGTGTCATACCAGTAACTGGGAGCAAGATTTGCTTTCCGGTAGCTGACTGCGTATGCTAATTACTGAGACAAACCTTTAGACCTCTCCTACGCAAGAACTGCTTCAGTAAGCTGTTCTCCAGCATGAGGCCTATTTGTTCTGAGCCTTTTGTGCAAGAGTTTTGGGCAAATGAATTTACTGGAAAAGGCATCTGCAAAGGCTCCCTTGTAATTCTCAGCAACAGTTGTTTAAAGGAGAGTTGTCACATGTCACAATCAAATGCTCTTTAGGAAAATTCCCCCAAAAAATGTTGTTTGCTTTTTTCTTCACTTCTGAAAGCCAGGCTGATTGCACAGCTCCTCTTCACACAGGAAAGTGCTATGTATCCCAGTGAAGCAGGCATGCCTTTCGTGTGACTTCTTTTACTTACAGACCTGATCTGCTTCTGACTCAAGTTATTGGAAAGGCTTCCATCACCTGCAGGGAGACATAAAGGGAAAAACGGATAACAGCTGGAGTTTTAAATAGGTTTGAAGAGACACAGAAATATGCGTCTCTCTGTAAAGGCAGATCAGTTTCTCTTTTGCTTCATATTCTGTGAAGCACTGATGCTGCTTGGGATACTAACGCAGCAGAAATAATGAGTAACTGGGAGACTACTTGAGTGCAGTTACTAGTGTATATAGTTTTTGTGCAAACCGCAGCCCACAATAAGAATCCACAATTGCTCTTGAGAACCTCAGTCTCAGCTGGAAGTGTGCACAGTTTCTGCTGAAGATGTTTCCACTGGTTTTCAGGAAGCCTGAAGTCTCAACCCTTATTCACTGCATGTCTTTCCTGGCTTGGCTCTTTTAAAGCCCTTTCACTTTTGGGTTCAAGTTATTCACTAAGCTCGTACCCACCAAGTCCTTAATCTGAAGAGAAGTGGCATTGAAGCTAGGACAGTGCTAAGGGAAAAAAAAAAACCAAAACCCTAGGGGGCTAATTGAAAGCCTGTAGTTATCCATACTCTGATCATGCTGCTGCCAACTTGTCTTCCTTTCTTCCAGGCATTGCCTTTTTCCCAGAATCACAGCTCTGGGCATAAGTTTCTACACTTTTGTTTCATTCCACACTAAATCCTGTTTTGCTTTTGGACAGGGCTGGTTTTGTTTTGCCTGGCCACCTCTACCACGGTTTGAACAGTACCATCTCGCAAATATTTAATTAGGTACTACTACCAAAGCTGTTGAAGTGGCATGTCCCTGTCTCAGAGCCTTCAAAAGTAATGCAACTTCTGAAATAAAAGAGCCCAAGAGGCTTCTGAGCCGTGCCGGGACAGGGTAGAACAGTGTTTGAATGACACACGCATTTTGGTCAAGAGCAATCAGCAGACTAGGGATGAACGGAAAGGGCAGCTGTGTGCACTTAGGAATACAGGCAAGCTGTCAGAAATGAAGAAGGAGCTCCTCATCTCAGTGTGTTTCAGGTTTGAGCCAATTAGTCTCAGGCCAAATTTCCACTGAACAGTTAGTCTTCAGCCAAATTACTACACAATTATTAAACAATCTTTCTGCATGGTATCTTGTGTCACAGTTCTCTTTTTTTTAAAGGAAAACTTGCTGAAGGCTCTGGGATCTTCCCCAGCACAGTTCACTGCCATCTGCATCACTGAGATGCTCATCAAAAGCTGCTCTGCGCTCTCACACCTTGTTCTTCCCAGTGCTGCGGGCGGGGATGCCGTCGCACCACACTCAGCTGCTAATCCCTGCAAATTTCACCCAGCCTTTGAGTAATCCTTAGAGGCATTTCAGCCCCGTGTAACCCAACCCAGCCAGGCCTTAAGCCATGTTCTCACAGCTGGTACATTTATGGTATGTTCAGCAAGGATGCGCAGGGAAAGCGTAGGTGGGCAGGAGGAAGTTCCACCCTCCCTGGTGGATCCATGTCCTCTTTTGGCACTACAGGGCTTTTCCAGAACAGCTTCCTTTGGGCTCTCGGTCTGACGTGCCAGTTGTAGACACAGCATTTCTCTCCACATGAAGGCAGGAGCTCATGGTTTGTATCACCTGTATCTTTATAACCACAGGACAACCTTTATCACTTGACCCTCTGTGGAATGATGGGGGCAAGGGGAGGAAATGTTCTCCTTCCTTATCACATTGTAATTGTGTTTATCCCTAGAATATAACTTGAGTTTCTTTCAGATGATTTTCAACTTTGGCCGCTAAAAGTCCCATAAATCTACTAAATATGATAAATAAAAAGAATTAGTTTTATTAAAGGAATTGGCTTTACAATTAGCTTTATTAGGAAAAGTTCCTGCAATGATCTGATTAGCAAAGATATTTCTTATGGTGATAGAACCATTAGAAAACTGCACACTGGCTGTGACCTTCTAGTTCTGAACTATGAGTTTCAGATCTATCTTTTTGAAACCATTTTTAATTGCTTTTTCTTTTTAATTTCTTCCAAGTAATATCAGGGGATTTACAGTACCTGCAACTGAAAATACAAATGCTTATTTGAGAATGGTTGCAAAATTACTGGAGGACAATCAGAACCCAAAGTCAACAGAAAAGCCTTGAGCAACTTTTACAGGCTGCATGATTGATACAAGTGTCAATGTCAATAACCTAATCTGTGTGTTAACTGGCTGCTGACGTCCAAATTCCTGCAGCCAAAATAACCATTGTGTAAAAGTCACCCAAAAAACAAACAGTGAAGGAAAGAAACTACAGTGTTTCCCTGGTTAAAACAAATAACATAGGGTGGAAAGGGGGGGAAAAAAACAGCAAAAGGAAACATTAAATAGAGGTTCTTTTGGAAATGTGAAATCCCCGAGTTAATTATATAGCTATATTGTCATTTGATCTGTGATCCTGAACAAAAATTTAATTGTATGTTTATTTAAAATGTGTATTTTTGTCCACAGACTTAGAAAGGTAGCGTGTGGAAGACATGCTAAGGTGAATTTTGCATACTGCTATTTGTAAATGTCACTGAAGGCTTCCAAAGAAAACCTCTCAGATTTTATGCCACACTGAGTTCAAACAGTCAACAATGCAACACAGCCTCAATGTACCAAAAGTACACCCAGTATTTCCGTGAAGAGGTTGAACCACGTATCTGTCCCTAGCCAGAACAGACTGGAAAACGTGGGCTGCTGGAAGGTACTCAGTTCTCTCTCCCTTGCAGGCTGAGTGTGGTTTTTGATCACTTAAGCTTTTCTTTTTAAGGAATGTTTCCAGCATGCTGCAGGACAAGTTCTGATGGATTAATGGGGTAGCAAAGAATCAAATTTTTCTCTACTTTCATGCACATAGAGAAAAGATTAACTCTGAAGTAGTCCACCAAAACTCTGATAAAGCTGTGTGAACTACAGACAGGAAACTGTTGAAGAAGGACCTGATGTGTTAAACTGATGTACAGGTACATTGCTGCCTGCAGGAAGTGGGAATGACTCCACAATCCCTTGCATAGGACCTTGGAGGGAAAAACTGGGATATAGCTTGAAGGGACTTCACAAGGTCATCTAATCTGTGCTTTTGTCCTGAAGTACAGCTGATAGATCTGCAATGTCTCAATGGTGATTTAACGTATTCATAAGGAGTTCATACTCCTCCCCATCATAGTCTATTTCTGTGCTTGAATTAGAAAATCTCACTTCATCTGAAAAGTTTTTCCTGGTGTAGAACCAGGTTTCCCTAGTACAGTACATAAATGTTTACTTTCCCATGCTAATCTGAAGAGATTACTGCTTGTCCTAATCCAGTGAACATGGAAAACAACTGTTTGCTATTTTCTTACCACTTTGGATGTCTGTTGTCATGTTATCAATATTCCCTTAGTCTTCTCATATAAAGAAACTCAGTTGTTTAAATTTGTTCCAAATAATTTTTTTTTTTCCAAAACTCTCTTTCTGGGATCTCTGTTCTGGATTCTCTCCAATTTATGTGCATCTTTCTCAAAATGCGATTACAAAACTTGAAATTTGAATGCCAGATAAGATCTTTCCAGTAAGGATAGAGGAAAATAAATACCTTTCATGTTATATGAAAAAGAACCCTGTTAGTACAAGTCAATGCAAATTCTCTTTGTTGAAACTGTTTTGCATTATTGACTAGTTCAATTTCTGCTTGTCTTTGTTTTCCATATGCCTTGCACAGCTGCTATTGCCTAATCAGTTCCCCAAATACCACTAAATGTTTTTCCTGGTATTTTCTGTCTTGGATTTATCCTCATATACCATCACCCCAACATACCAGACTCACTTTGACCTTTGCTGTTTGCCTTCAAAGTGCTTCGGCTCTTTATTACTGTAATCTGAAGTATAACTTCATGAAACTTTTCCCTAGTCCATCATCAACATTTTTAACCTCAATGATTAGATTCGGTAGATTCAAACCATTCCCAGGAATTAAATTCACAACGTTGCCTTGAAATATCCCCTATTTCACAGAAGTCTATTGTTGGCTACTCCATGAGTACACTTGTCCAACTAGCTGAGCATCAGCCTTACATTCCCACCATCTCTATCACATCTCCCTAGCTTACTTATGGCACTCCTCAAAACCCTTACTAAATCTGAGACATACCACAATTACTGCTCCCTCTTTAACACTAAGCTAGTTATCCTGGAAAAGAGGAAACAGAACTGGTAAGGCATGATTTGTTCTTGGCAAACCCACCTTGTTTTTAATCAGCTTTTTGTCTCTTACATGTGTTCTTGTTCCTTAGATACTCCTTGGAATTTCTTCCAAAGATATCCTCCTACCTGTCTGTCTCACATCGATTTGGGGCTTCCTTCCTTTATTTGGAACACTATTGTTTTGTAGTCTCCTGTAACTCACATTGCCCTCTGACCTCTGGCTGAATTGAATTTCAAACAGACTTAATTACTGTCCCTTATCTATTAGCTTCCTCTGCCTCTACAATAAAAACTTGACACTAACACATTCCCAGAACTTGCTGGATCATCTGTGCCCTCCTCTGTTTCTTTCCCAACAGATACATGAATAGTTCATACAGATAGAATAGTTCCCTACTACTAGCAAATCCTTAACTTGGTCTTGACTCTTCTTTTTCCTTTTTATTTTTACCTAAAAACATTGAACAAGCCTGCCTTCCATCTCTTTCCAGACTTCAGTAATAATACAGTTTGACTATGCAGCCAAAAACCTCTCACGTGCCTTTCTTGTCCTCTCCTGTACCTTCGTTTACCAGTGTTCTAGTATAATCTAGCTATGTTATTAACTGGCCAGATTGCAATAAAATATCTCACAGTATATGGAGAAAAAGAGGAGAGGCAGAATTATATGAAACTGCAGTGTAAAGCAAAAAATAATACCGGATTAAAATGTAGGGATAAATCATATCTTACATAAATATATATATATCTGTAGTGTTTCTATAGTGTGTATGTATATATAAAATAGAATAAATTCAGAGGGAAGCTCTTTTATTTGAAATCATTGAACAGTATAATCAGATATTAACTACTAAAGATTTTTTTTAATGTTTATTTTGAAAGTCTTTTCTGATGTGGAACATATTTAGCTCTCTGACACAACCTGTGAGCAGGAAATTACCTAACACAAAGTATATTTCTTGCATTTCTTCCATTTTCTCCAATTGTGTCATCATATATCCCCATCCTCTTGTCACCCGCCCTTTAGGTATTTATAAGTATTGATGAGATCTCTCAGTCTTCTCTCCTCCAGGCTAAACAGACCCAGGTCTCTCAGCCTTTTCTCATAAGAGAGGTGCTCTGGTCCCTTCATCATCTTCATAGCCCTCCACTGGACTCTCTCCAGTAGTTCCTTGTCTTTCTTGAACTGGGGAGCCCAGAACTGTACACAGTATTTGACAATGTGCAATCTGGAATGCTGTGGCACTCTTCTGGGGTGGAGTTTCAGTTATCTCGCTCTAAAAAGCTGCTTAGATCTGGTCTTTCCCCTTCCCAGGGTAAGTTGTTCATCCTAAGTACTACACAAAGGCAGGAACCACCAACACCTACAGCTGTGTCGAAGTCCAGTATTTCCCTTGGTGCCAGATGTCTCTGCAGAAGTCTGAATATCAGCACAGCTCTAATAGCATATTGCTTGACAACATGCACTTCTGCGCAAGTGTCAGCATCCAGCTGTAGGCACTTAGGAAATATTCAGGCCACATGGAATTAGACCTGAAGGGTTCGAAAATGCTAGAAATTAGGAGGTGGAGTTGTTGTTGTCTCGGATCTACAGCCCAAGCTGCAGCATGTGCAGAACTTAGATATGTTGCAAGTTCAGGGAGTCAAAGTTCACGTTTAAAGAAATAGATGGTATTTCAGTCTATAGGTCTGGTTGGCCTAGTGCAAGTCTGTGGGAAAATAATGGAAGATTGGCTAGGAGGATTGTACACACTCTCAAGTGACTCACACACGGGGTGCTGGAAAACACATATATCACACTATTTGTTGTTTAGACTTTTATGCTCAACAAGTAGAACATCTGCACTTAGATAGCATAGGCCTGTGACGGACTCAGGGGCACCTTATTGAATATGCTTGAGATTCCTGCCCTGCTGTTGGAAAAGACCAAAGCACAGTGGAAACCTATGTCTGCTTAAACCCTTGAAATACAGGTGAGAAGAACAGGTCTGAGCTCTCACTCTCTCACTAACAAGGACTCTCTTGCTAATAAGGATTCTCTCGCTCAGTGGTGTTTGCGTCCCCTGCTTGTGTGCCTCTGCCCTGATGCTGTTTCAGAGATCCCCTGGTCTTTTGGGTATTGAGATTAAATTTGTTCTTTGCCTTTCATCTGTGGTTTTGTGGGTGTCCGCGCATCCCGCCTGCGTCGGCTCACACAAAGTCAGAATGGAGAATGACAGATGACCTCTGTCTTGAGATGTGGATGAGAGAATATATTTCAAAGCCAAACACGGTCTCTCCTCTTTGTATATGCAGAGACATGTTGTATATGCAGTGTGGAGGGGTACAAGTTAAGATGCAAAGTGCTTAATAGTTTCTGAAAAAAGCAGCTCAAGAACTCAATGGCCTTCAGCATTAGCTTACGACTTTCCTAGAAAAAGTGTAGGTTTGTTCCCAGACAAGGAAGGAAAAGTACCTCTTTATGGGAACCAAGGAGCTATTTTCCACTTTAAGCAGTCATCAGCTGGCAGATGTTTGTGGAAAAGCTTTCCTTCTCAACTGAAGCCAGGAAAGCAGTACAAAGATACTGAGTGAGAACATATGGCATGATTTCATATTTTATCTCCTCGTAGCCAAATTGCAAGAGACAGCTAGCCCAAAAACAGGAAGGAGAGATGCGAAAAATGTCAGGGTGGAGACTGAGACTGGATACTGTCAGAAGTGGACCGAGGCAGAGAGTCACAAACAGTAGCAGAAGGGTCAGGATCAATGGAAGAAGTAGTCATGCAAGAGGCAAACGGTAGAAATAACACCATACTCCCTAATTTTGAATGGCAGTATGTTTCTGTGTGCAGCCACAATAAATGTGTTACACACTGCAGTACTATTTCTCTAATTGACATCATCCATTCCTTTGACTCCAGCCGGGTCTGGCTTGACTGACATTCAACTTACCACCGTGATTTAGTAATAACCAAAAAGCTGTTTTAGGAAAACATACACACACACAAAAGTATCTGAAGAACATAAATAAGATTACAAAATCAAGCCTTCTGAAATTAGGCAATGTGAGAGTCGAGGATTCAGACATATTAAGATAATTTTTTTTTAAATACATAATGCTTTATATTCTTTTCCCCACCTTGCAGAACATTGGATGGACCAAGCCATGGAAGTGAATCAGGCCTGAACCATACAGGAGACTGCTCATGGTGGGATTCCTTTCTTATTCACTGCAAAAGCTGGAACCTAGTAAGGGATGAAACAGGGGTTGGAGAAAAAGAAAGAGAAGACTGATTTTTTTTGCAAGGATGTGAATGTTGCCTTTGAGAATCAGATTTCATCCTTAGCTCTGCCACAAAACTCCTGTGGAATGGCAAACAAGTCACTTAAACCAAATATGTGTGGGTGATTACTAATGCTGTGTCCATACTTAGACACCCAGCTGGATCATTAATTTATTTCTTGCAAATGATGCAGCAAAGAAACTTTGAATTTATTGGTCAAGGAAGGTTAGCTGCATGTGTTACTGAGTGGACATCTGGTTGTTAATGTCCCTGATAAACACAAAGACATTGCACATAAGTGATAGCTTTGAGTACCTTAAGAAAGCTTTCCTGAGGTTTTTTTTTTCTTTCTTATTCTGCAGTTCTATATAAACAGAGTTATTCTGTTGTCAAAAAGGCCCCAAAACACACAGAAAAATGTTAAGAAGTTCATTAGTGTTTTTTTGAAAGAAAGTATTAAGCTATTGAATAGTAAGTTGCAGAAGTCTAAAATAGTTCAGCTGGAAGCATGTGTCCTTTAAGCTAATGGCATGCCAAACAAAAATATCCAAGCTCTAGTGCTGGGTTTAGTCTAATTCTGCTATGTTTATGAATATAAATGCAAGAAAAGTCAATGGCTTTTGAATACAAGGAGGTCAAAAGGTGAGCAAACAAATCACATGCAGCAAAAAAATAACTGTACTAACTTTAAAATTGTCCCTTCCTTCAACTAAAACACGCACACATTAACTCTTTTTCCTAAAAGGACAAGTGCAGACCAAGTGAGAAAAGCTGCAACTATGTTAGTCACTTCTTAACAACCTACTTTATTTCATTAGGAGTATGCATTTTTTTCACAACCTAAATTTAGCTTTTTCACACGAACCTGGAGTCACCACTCTTACAGTAGTGACATGAGAAATGCAGAAGATTGAAAAGACGATGCTCTCAGCATCTGCATTTAAAAAAAGAAATCCATTAAAAAGGCCTCAGCTCACCTCATTTTATTGTAATACACAAATAGTTTGTGGTCTCTGACCCCATGCATTAAAGCTTTACTCAGCTCACATGGAAAGGCTGCATGACAACATGTGACCACAAGCACCCATGAGCCACTGACATATTTCGGTTGGTGTCGAAAAAAATGAATTACGTGCCCAGTTTCATGTTAGATATATAGCGAGGAGTCAAAGGCTCCCACCTCATGAGCTAATCTGAACTGCCTCAGTCCTGAGGGAAACATCCCTATAATAGGAACCGAAGTCAAAACAACTGCATCCTAACACCCACGCAGGGAGAGGAACAGCCAGGCCTGGGGCACTGGGGGTTGACATCACCCAGGACTTCGGCTGACTGGAGAAAATAGCCTGAAACAGAAAGAAGGCTGTGCCGTGGATACAGAGATGTGCCACGGGTGTAAGAGGGATACCCAGCTTCGCACCGGAGGTAGTACAAGAGACGGGGTCTGGAGGGCAGGCAGGGATGTAAGAGAATGGGAGGTGGGGGAGTTGTGCTTCTCCCAAAATAAAAGCCTATTTGTTTCAGGCTACTCTGACATTATGGTCCAATATGCCTATTTCAGTAGGCCACTTGCTTTTAAATCCTTTTTCTCCCTCTCTGATGTTTCTTTCAATGAGTGAACAAAACGGTTTGTTTTGAAGGGGAAAATTGAGTCCTGTAAAGAGCTGAAGAGAGAGCCTGCAAGTCTGCCAGGTCTTGGGCTATGAGGTCCTATTTGCACCACACCAAAACACCAAGACCTGACATCTCCACTCAGGTCTCCGCCCGTTTACCATGCAGGTTGCTCTGTTTGGGGTTTTTTCCCCCCCATGCAGGAGGCTGAGTCCCACCGTGTGCCCCCTCCCGTTTTCCTCTGCCCTGACAGAGCAGAGGAAAGGCAGAGGTGTGAGAAGAGGCAGTGGAGTTTTCTTTCTCCCCTTCCTGAGCAAGATGTCTTGGGAAGAGAGGAAGCAGAAGGACTACTGCTCACATGTGAGCTGTGCTGGGGCTGGTCTCTCTGATCTCCCTCTCCATCTCCATACTGATAGCAGTCCCCAAGCAGGAGGGAAGGGAAGAGTCCTGCCTGCTTCTGGGGTTTCTGAATGGTTGCTCTTCAGTGGAAGGTGCATAAATGGGAATAACAGCCACTCAGAGAGGATTTCTAGCCTTCTTGAGCTCATCTGCAAGAATCCTGTGCATAGTTCCTCATGTAAGAGTCGCACCAGCTCCAAGTGAGGCTTCGTGACACACACGGAAAGCTGCATGGATTTGCAATACTGGCAAAGGACACAAGAAAGAAGACAATTAACTCATCCCACCACCCTGAGCAGGGTCGTTGTACAGCTGATCCGCTTGCATCCACTTTGCTGAAATATATGCTACAAACATAATGAATTAAAGGAAGATGGAAAAAAGGAAGTGCTGGAACTGGACCAGCTGCCTAGAGAGACCTAGAAACAAAGATAATCTCTGGAAATTGTGTTTTGCCCGTACAAACAAGCTGTGACATGCTCAGACCTCCTCAAAGCATTGCATCATAATAATTTGGTTTTATGAATAAGACTGAAGTCCCGCTTTCAAAAATCACTGTGAAAGTTCAATTTAACTAGATTTCTTAATCATAAAGCAATTGAATTAATGTTAAATATTACAAGCACTAAATCTAAACTACAAAGTTGGCACCTGATGTATACACAGTCCAGGACTGCCTCTGCAGAACCAGTGTGTCCCATACTGGGTAGACAGGTAATGAAAAACTTGAGTTACTGACTGAAGGAGGGGTGAGAGGATTGTATTTGGGTAAATCAACATTCTGCTTTTATAATTAAAGTTTTAAAAAACTCAACATTCAGGCACAAGCACTAATCCTGACATCTGATCCCGTAAGCTATAAAGTATTTCTGGCAAGCCCCTAGCAGTGGTGTTTCAGCAGCTGGTTGCTATGTCCTAAAGCACTCTTCCAGGGCTGGGACTTGGATGCCACGGCTTCTTAATATTACTGTGCTCTTTTCTCCTTGTCTCTAGTGACCTGACATTCCTGATAGAGACATCACTCCTGCTGCTTGCTTGCAGTCTGAGAGATCCTGCTGGCCCAAGCTGGGAAGCTCCTGGGACCCTCGCTGGGGCAACATTGCTCCATCATCGTTCCCAATGCACAGCCAAGAGCGAATGCCACAGGAGCAGCCATTAAACAGTGAAATAAACAATCAGAAGGTAACATTCATGAGACTGAGTGAAAAAGGACAGAGCACCGTTTAAGGGCCACCTCCCCCTCCTCTTCTCCACATAACGCAGGCACTTGGGTCATATGAAGAGCTAACTCATCTCTTACAACACAGTTTTGTTTAGAGACTGGATCACTCCCTCCTGAAGGAAAGCCAAATCTCATTAAGGGCTATTTTCCAGGGGCAACTGGTATCTCCCAGCAATTTAAAGCAGATTAGGACTTTGGACATGTCTACAAAGACATATCCAGCAATTGTGTGCAGTGTTTAATTCTTTTGATCTTCCAGCCCTTACAAGCTTAAAAGGGCAGTAAATATGGGCACTGGAGATTTAACAGAGGAAATAATAATAACACAATAATTAAACTTAGATGGCATTTTTTATCTGCAGCTCTCCAGCCCTTTTTCGATGGAAATAAAGAGCACAAAGCTGGAGGATGTGATGCAGCCTTGCAGGAACACCCCCTGCTGTCACACACATTAAATCCCTTTCATAGCTGTACCCACATCCAGGTTAAAAGTCATTTCTTTTCCTAGCTGGTACTCCTGCTGAGACGTTCTTTCAGGACCTCACTGCTGCAGTGATTAGTGGCCAACTTAATTTTGGTCATGCGTTTTTCATCCCAGTCTCCTTCATTAGCAGAAATAAATGCCTTCGCTTTTTTGCTCTCACAGTGGATGTGTTTATGGGCAGCTACCATGGCCTGTCTTTGCCTTTCCAGGTGGAAGATAAGCTCATATTGCCTATTTTCACAAGTTCTTCGTTCTTCAAGTGTCCTTGCAGCACAGCTCTCCCCATGGGAAGCCACTCATTTCCACTCATTCTTTCCTAGCAAGGAGCAATCAGTCACACAGCTCTGCCACTCTTAAGCGGAGACGTGAATCTCTGATCTTTCTCTTCCATGCTTCCTCCTGCATTTTACTGGCTTAGGTTCAGCAGGTAAACTACCCATTCAGCTGTCATCAAAGGCAGGGCATGTGTTTCTCCCCTGAGCCGATAGCTTCTCTGCTCACAGAAAGGAGGCCCTGGTCTCCAGCACCCACAGGCTGGCTGGGTTACAATAACGAGAGCTGAGAAACCACCATGGCTTGCCCACTGCCTCCTCTGGAGAGTTCTCAGATCGGCTGAAGACCAGGCACGGTAAGTCCCAGTCAAAAGGAAGAGAGTGGTAGCAACATACAGAGGGTACGCATAAGAATGCTCTTTAATTGCTCAGTTCAGCTGTGTCCCCAACTTAAAAGCCACAAGTAACTTGAGAGTCTTTTTTTTTTTTTTTTTTTCAAGTAAATAAACATAGTATCAACTATTTCCAGTCATAGTCTGGCCTCCCAGAGTCTCCGCTTATGATGAAGCATATTTGGGAGCCAAAGCAAGCAAACAGGATGACTCATTTATCCCACAGCTCAGCAGATGGATGAATCCTCTACGACCAAGGCAAAACAGGACCTCTAAGGCTTTGAAGGGATAGTACCATGCAAGCGTCATGAGACAGAAGCACTGCTAATGCCTCATTGTCTGCAAAGAAATTGAGTTGCATTTCTATGAAATTTAAATATATAAAAATGAAGTAGCATGACTCAATAGATGACAAACCAGTGAAGACAGTGAGAAAGAGAGGACCTTCCCTTCTTGTCAGGACTGAGAGATGGACTTTTTCAACATGTTACAAAGGAATTTGCTGTTTACACCTGCAGTTGTTGTCGGGTTCTGAGATGAATTTCGAACTGGTGCACAAACCTAAAATTGGTAGGAGGGACACACAGATATAAAAGCCAAATTACACTTTGCAGTAAAAGATTCAGTGATGGATGAATTTCCCAAGTTCTAACAAGTGAGTTTGGATCTATGTGAGTTTCTAAAAGTTTCTCTGTTATTATTAGGTGCCTGGCTCTCCCTTGAGGAACCTCAGGAAGATAATGATATGTCCTTCTTGAAAACTGACTGGTGCTGTGTTTCATCGGCTTTATTAAGCTCTTTACATCATGTATACCAGCTAATGTATAGATGGATATAAACTATAATTTCCAGTGCAATGAACACACTAAAATGAGTTATATGTATTTTTAGTGGTTTTCTTATCGGTAGCCTGTGTTTGCCCACTGGCAGCAGGCTAGTTGTATGATATTTCATTTGCACATAAACAATATTTTTTCCGGTCAGCTGCTGTTGCCCCGCGGTGCCTGCTGGGAGCAGGCAGGCACTGGCTGCAGTGGGAGCTGATCCGGCTGAGCACCGCGGAAGGGCTGGCAGCCCCCGCTTCCCGGTGAGTGCTCGAGAGCCACAAACGTTTTACCACGGCATCAACCAGATATTTTCAGCCTGCTTCTTAAGTTGGATTTCACAGTACATCTCTCTGTCCCTGCCTCACGACCTCTTACAGTATTCTTATTTAGGGTGAGCCTGTGTCCTTGCTCTGCACAGGGAGCTGCCAGCATTAAAGTAATTTTCCAAGAAAGCCCAGCAGCCCTGACTATCTGAAAGGGTGTCTCTGGGCTTCAGCCCATTTCTTTCTATAACCTCTTTGATAACATGAAATCCAATGGTCCACAGCCAATCATTCCTGTCATCCAGAGTGGATTCTTCTCACTTTGTCTTAAACTGGTGGAAGAAGACAGGCACCTCTAGAGGGCAATTCATCCCATTTATTTTAGGCACTGGAGATAACTCTTTCTCCACTGAGTGGAGAGGAAACATCAATGGCTGGCTTGGAGCAGCTGTATTCCTTTCGGCTGCTTGAAGCCTGGATGAGAGGCACCCCACCCTGGCCTATCTTTAGCAACTCCAAGGTTATGAGTGGACAGGGAGTTCTCAGCTCCAAAACATAAGATCTATTCCTTACTTTGTTTTGCACTCCTGGGCCTCTTGATTGCAGACTTGAGTCAGAATAATCATCAAACACTTTCATCAGCTATTCTCATATTTAAAGCATTATTCCTGGCAATGGTATTTCATGTTTCTTGTCCTCCTGCATGCACACCTTCCCTTCCCAACTACTAGAACAACAAAAAAATGCAACCTTCTTATTTTGATCTGACAAGATCAGCTCTGTGCACAGATCCAATTCTAGTTTCTGTTTGCTCCCACATTTATTTAAGAGTTTTCCTTGGGAACCAGCAGATGTAATTATCTGGTGCTCTCCAAATTACATTTGACTTTCTTTCAGGTGCTACCCTGGTCAAACATCAGTTATGCTACCTATTTAGATGGATAGCTGACATGAAGATCACATATGGCTGAGTAAAACAAGAAAATAATGGTTAACTGAACTCATGCTTCCTGAAAAGAACTACTTCCATAGGAGCAGCTGCAGCCCTGGATTCTAACTCATGCCAAAACCATGGGACACCAGTCTCTTCCCCTCTGTAGGTGCTCCTTTGAAGTCATTGCAGATGGCTGAGGTCTCTGGAGAATGCTATAAACCCACACAGTCCCAGGAATGAGGTGGTCCTTTCCTCCTTACATCATTTATTTTTCTGAAGTGAAACACTGTGGTGCAGAGCCCCAAATCCTTGATGTGAAGAGACGTTCCTTGATACTGTATTTCTTTTCAGGTCTGATTATAAACCAGTACAAGTCAGTCTTCAGTCTCAATTTGCCTTGAGATTCAGGACATTTTCTCCTCGTAGTATATTGAGGCTAATGACTCTGAACTTCCCGGGATGGACCTACCTAGAATACAGTGGGAACTGGAGTTCTCTAATTTTGACTGAAAAAAGGAGGAGACAAACATTTTGCCTTTGGGAAGCTGCATAAGACAGATTTCCCTGCCTGGGGAGCACAGGCTAAATTCACATCCCCACGGTGACATCTGGGTTAACCTGCATTTCCAGAAGCCCTGGCCCAGAACTCAGCATGGGGACATGATACTTCAGCAGGTGGTAGCCAGAGAAAGACCACCCCATACCACCAGCCCAGAGTGAGCCCGAACACTCAGAGGACCACAGAGCCAGAACAGCCATGAACAAGGTGGCAGCCGGGAAAGGAACTTGGCCCATCAGGAGTGAAGAGGCACAGCCGCAGGGCGAGAGCAGAAGCGGCTGAAGACAGAGCGGGGGTCACTGTGCCCCCAGGGGACCAGCCCCTCTGCAGCAGAGCACTGGAAAATTCACACCTCTCTGGGAAAGAGCTGCCGCACCCAAAGAGCCACCTTACATCTTCTTTCCCACCCAACTCACACACCAGCACTTTGGTTTGGTTTTTATTTTTTTTTCCATTTTTCACGTAACATTTTCAAAACAATATAGGCCATTACCCTTGTTTATAACAATACAAAATATTTACATTATGTAGGTAATTTGTTCAAATCTACCCACAAAACATTTACAGTATTGTAGTTCTCATGAACAAGTCTACCTATGATGAAAGCCTTCAGAATATTACTATACCAGTAGTCAGAGAAGTAAATATCACTTCATAAAAGATAAACCTTTGTTTTTTTACATTCCCTTTGTATTCAAGATGCTACTGAGTATGTAACATCAGTTCTCTGTATGCCTAATTTTTATCTCACATTTACATTTCTTTCTCCGTCTCTAGTTTGGAGAAGGATCTGAGGTATTTTAACTTTCTTCTGGCACCAATAGTCCATATACAAAAAGTTCTACTTCTTTTCCACTGTCACTTCGTAGTGAAATCCAACCCTGCACCCACAGCCAGACGTGTTATCACACTACTCTTGGAGGATACAGATGGACAGGAAGAATAAATCACATTTTGAAAGGTTATACTTATTAGGAAACCTAATTTGTTCTCTAGTTACAGACTAGCAATTTCTTGATAAAAACAAGCATTCCTGATGTGCCTAAAACACTTTTCATGTTCCTTCCAGCAATAGTCAGTTCATCTATAGTTTTTTTTCCTTCAAAGAGCAGATATTCAGGTGGATTGACTGTTTTCCACACTTGCAGCCACCTTTTTCCCATCTGCCCACAAAATATACGTAGTCTTCATCATCATCTTTAACATCTTGCACTTGGAAACAGTAAGTTCTGTGGTCTTCTTTCATTGCCATTGACTCACACTGTGTTAGAAATCTAATCTCTGTGCCTGTATCTTCACAGCAAATATTTAGAATATTTAAAGGAAGACTTTGGCTTAAATCTCATAAAATGTGAAGGTTCTTGCTAATATAGCAAAGAGTTTCTTAATTCAAGCCACATCCTATTCATTAAAATCCTTCCAGATATTTACTGGGCTAAGCTCAGAACCAGCTATAAGTGATGGTGGAAGGGAATGAGATTATGGCCTCTCCCAGATGGATACAAGTAATTCCTTTCCCTAGTTTGTGGGACCGCATGCAGTACTAACAATTTTACTGTACAATTTATTTCTTTGGAGACAACATTTTTCCTGATTATCATTTTTTCCTGCAGAGTTTGAAAAACTTCTGGGCTGATTTACTCAAACAAAAAGCTTTATCTTCGGTGTCTGTGAGAGGTGGCAGTTACAGGTCTGTAACAATCTAGATTTTAAGGCTGGATCTCTTCCCCTCCCATACAGATGAAGATGTCATCATTATATATGATGGAACTATTTCTCAGCTATTGCAAGTGTTATCTCTCGGAAGAGGAAGTGACCCAGGCATTTTACTCATTCTGATCCTCAAAACACGACATGGTCACCGATTATTTATTGCTCCCTTCTGATTTACATCAAGACTGGGATCCAGTTAGATTAACCTAATGGGCAGCATTTTTCATCATGAGTAATCGATTTGCATACTTCAGTTTAAAGGACACAAAGTTCATAAAGCTGTACCAGCTTTACACCGGTACAGACTCATTATTTATGGGAATCTATGCCAGACTTTTATACTCATATCAGAGAGGAGAATCAGGCCAGTCATGAAGGAGTGAGAGGCACCAAAGGGCAAGACTGTACATTGTTACTGGTAATCTGTCAAATCACTTCCAGGAATAAAACTTTGTATTAGTCAAATGACTCTCAAAACACTAAAACATCCCTCCAAATTCTTTTCTTGGCAAAGGCAACAACATGTTACAGCTGCCTGTGAATCTCTAGCTATGAGATATTGGTAGAACTGGATTCTCCAGCGTACAATTATCTGTTATGCCGATGCCGTTATCTCTGGGGAAGGGATATTAAGAGACAGTGTGTTTAAGCAGAGTGTAATCCAAACGGCGAAAAAATTTAGATTTTCTGTGGAAAAGTTCATAGACATACAGTTGCCATGACAACTGTATTTGGCTCTGGAAAAGGAAAAAGCTGACTCTTTTTAGACTGAAGTAAAATAAAATTAGTTTGGATGCATAAGAAGACTGTATTTTCAGTCTGGTGTAGAATAATCCTTCTGTAGCAAGCTTTCTTAGCTTCTGTTTTCAGATTTTAAGGGGTTTGTTTTCCTTTTTTTTTTTAAGCAATAAAACTATTGGAATTACAAAGGACGAGAGCACCTCCCTTTCCCTACCCTTTCCATATCCAGGGCACGTTCCTGGTATTCTGTGCTCCAAAATTCTACAGATTGCACCCTAGCTGCAAAATAATAGAAGCAGGTTTCCTGCACCTAGTCAGCATTAAAATACAAACTTGTATTTATAACTTCATCAGATTGTAGAAGACTTAGAGAAGAGTAAAATAGCTGATATATATCCTTCTGCTGGGAAAGCAGTATGCCTGGTCCGAAATGTCTCTCTGTGTCTCACGTGAAAGATAGCCAGGGTGATTTTTTGTCTTCTCTTGGCAGTCAGAGAACAAAGCAGATTTTAAACCTTTGCTGTTGTGTATCTTTTATCAGCTCTCTGCATCCAGCACTTGTGTATGCATATCCCCACCACGATCACACAGGCCAATGCAATGGGAATTGTTGCAATGTACCAGGACAAGCCAACAGCTGGAAAAGTAAAGAAATATTTTCAGAAAAACCTCCCAGGAACATAGTTGTCTGAGTTCAAGGAGGAAGAGGAGAAATCACAATAAAAAGGATGTCTGCAATTTAACCTTCCAGCAGGGTTGATCACCTGTGAAAGGAAGAGGCCTATTGATTGAGCAGTCTGGGAAACGGGTTTATGAAGATGGGAGGAAGAATTGGAAAACAATAGAGAATTTAAAGTTCAATCCTTTTGCATGCGCATGACTCTTCCCAACCCCTGCTCAGGGCAGCTATGTGCTTTCAATCTTAATTTGGTGGAAGCAGAGACACCCCAAGCAGGAAATAAAAGCACCATGTGGAGAGGGAGTACATAACAGCTAGTCCACCCTCGAGCTCTGTGAATATTTTCTCATATTTTCTCCTATAAATTACTAACAATCAAGCCAAGACTCTGAGCTTTTTCCCAAAATACAGCTAATTTCCAGGACCGGTGTCCATCCAGACCACTTGGGATCATTCCAGCCTATATTTGTTCATGGATTGCCTCCTCTGTAGTAATACCTATGTAGCTATGGAAGAGAAGGGCAGCACATCATCTAGCAAAGCGAGTACAAATCCCTCATCATAGGATGCTGGAGTGAGTCATGAAGTATAACTCATAACAAAGGCTGTAAATGTTCATGTGCCTTTCTAAGACAGTGTGAGCAAGCTTTGGTGATTCATCAACGTCACGCAAAGAAACAATTAGTATTGCCTAACATTGCTTTTACTGTTTCTTGGCCAATGGTCTATCACACTGCAACATTAATTGCACTGAGGTTAGGGCTTCTCTTCCCATCACTATAAGCCAAAATTGTTATTTTGGCGGCAGTCTGTGCATGAGGAGAAGGAACGCTATGATCTTTATTCTGCTATTATCTCCTTTTTTTTTCTTTTTCCACTACTTTTTGAGGAACCGGAGGAGATCTGGCCCTGTTGTGCCCAATGGGAGCTTGCCAGTAGTCTCACTGGAGCCATCACTTCACAAAGTGTATCTAAATTGGAGCTCTGTCCAGTGAAGAGATATACCAGCACAGATCCTTGTCCCTGCAGAAAATGTTACTGAATGACCCACAGAAAGTGTATTTTGTGAACAGGCTATTCTAAAGTCTACAGGTGAAAGAGGCAATCAGTTTTTCCCCATCACAACACTAACTCTGAAAGTATAAAAGGCTTGGATGGTAATGAAGCATTAGAATAATGATAGCAGTTATCCCAGATAAGCATTCAAACTAGTTACCTTCCTGCTTGACCCTTGTTGGCAGTACTTGGTAGCCGTATCTGTTCTGGGCGAGACACATGAAGTCCGTGTAAAAATCCACTTCTTCAACAGAATCAAAAATCAGTGGCACCTCAATGAAGTTTTCACCATTTTCTACAATTTCTCTGGAAGAAAAAGAAAAATGCAATGTTAAATCCTTTTATAAACTAGCTTTTCTCTATTTGATGTATTCATTCTAACAGCACATCGCAAGAAAATGCATTGGGTATTTGCTCATTTCTGAACTAGCCCCTCAGCCTTAGGGGACACCTGTGTCTTTGAGCCCAGTTGTGCCAACTATTTGAGTGTCAGAAGTCAGTATCCACCCTGCACTTGTTGAATATTCCAGGAAAAAATATCTGGGTTTGTCTTGCAAAAATAAAGAAAAAGGAGGGAAGAAAGGCAAGCAGAATTCTGTGTATCTTTGAGCTCTCTACGCGGTTTTGTGGAAAGACCTAATTCCTTCTCTCTGACCACCTATTCATTACTGAGATTAATTCTTACTATCAGCTGGAAGGGGACATATGGAGAACATAACCCTGCAAATGCTCACTCAGCAAACGGAACCACCATTCCTCTCTATCATGCGCCCAAAGCCAAGAGCGCAATACAAGAAACTGTTGAAGAAGTTTCCAGCTTCCTTCAACCTGATTATTTCACCAGTCCTACTATTTAAAAGTGGTTTTCTAGCTGCAGTCAAACATTGCCTCTTGGTATCCTTCAGTCACTGCTGAAGCAGTTGTTCAGCTGCCCTTTAATGATCTGATCATGAGTCTGCTATGCGCTGCGGCAGTGGAGTTCCCTCTGCATTCCTCCTGGGACTGTACAGCAGGAAGGCAGCAACACGGCGGTGGGTGCTCTGCTGGAGATTTCTGCAGGGAATTTGTTTTCCCGGTGGCAGCTGACCTGTTTTGCCTTGCTGCCATTCTGAGGTCTTACAGCAGAACTGGGGTGTCTCACACACCGTGGGCTCCGCATGACCCCTAGTTGGCATGGTCCCTGTCCTCGTGCAATTGTGTGACACGTAACAGTAATAATGATAGTGATAGCAATAATAAAAATAATTTTTTAAGTCAAAGGAAGAAGTACATGTACTGCTCTATTCTAAAGCCTGCAGAGGCTATAGCCACAGGACATGTTACAGCTTTTGACCACAGGTTTAATGCACTGTTATTTATCCACATAAACAACATAATAAATAAACGGACTCAATCATGCTGTGGGGAGTGTGAAAACACATGAGGGCTTGGGCACAGGGCTGAGTTACCATGTTGCCTCTAGCTGCAGCTGTGCAATAAACCAAACACAGCCAGGTTGTTATCTGGCACTGATGGCCACAAATGGCCAAAACCAGCTCACATTCGTAACTGTTAAACACCCTTGTCCCTCAAAACAGGGATGCATCCCCAGGCTCCATGTGGAATGGTCCCTGCCCCATGCTATATCCTAATCGACAGCCAGGAGCTCTGTGGGAAGGTGCTAGCTGGTGAGTGCCCAGTCTCACTATTAACAGCAGAGGGAATGGCATCCCAGAGTCCAGGAGCCTTCCTGGCTCTGCCCACCAGTAGAGACAGAGACACCATCACACAGCTGAGGGAGATAATCTTTGTGGACACGCTCAGCTTCATCAAATGAGAGATGAAACATGCCAACCTGGACCTCAATGAAGAGACTCGTCAGGAGGTTTACCTCACATTCGCAGAGCGCTAGAACTGTGCCAGCATGCAGCGTGTTACCGCCGCTCAGGTGGGATCTGACAGGTACAGAAACCAGCTCTTTTCCCTCCTTTCCTAGCAGCAAAAGCCTCGAGGCATGCAGCTCTGAGCCAGCTGAGAGAAGGCTCCACGAGATGAGGAGAGGGCAGGGTCAGGGCAAGAGGATGTGGGACATCCTGCTTCGCCCTCCCACCGGCATCCCTCCCAGTGCTTCCCTGGCACCAGCTCTAGCGCTCACTGGGCGTCTCTGTGAGTCATTTTAACTCACTAATGTGGAAAAGAACAACCCTAAGGGAAAAAACCAAACAAAACGAACCAAAACAAACTAATAAAAAACCACCGGATAGTTTTCTGTTGCCTTAGTGTGTTCAGAGAGCCTCATGAATGTCAGGGAGAGGATGTTGCTGTTCCGCTGGCAAGGAGAGAGATAAGCGCTGGGAAGGATCAAGTCCCATAGCTTTCCACTGCAGTCAGTTCTTAGATCAGCTCAGCTGCCCGTGGAAATGTGCTTCAAGTTTAAGCCTCAAAGTTGGGCCACTTGCAGTATACCATGAATAAAAACCAGAGACAAGGAATTTATGTCACCGCGCCTGGGTTGGGTTTGGGTTTTTTTTGCTTGTCTGCCTGCTTTTTTTCCTCAGCTCTCACCTTCACCTCAGATATGTCCATGTCCCATTTCATCATTACCTGTCATTCTGCTGCACTGACAGGCCCTGTCACACTGCAGGTTAAAACAACAAGCACAAGGAAACACTTTCAGCCAGACTTACTGTCGTTCTCCCTCTGTAACTCTGCCCTGCTTGTAGACCACATTGACGGTGGTGTCATTTGCCAGCCACTCCACATCGGTATGGATGTGGCTGCTCAGGCCAACAAACACTTTGCATGGGAGAGTCATCTTGGAGCCTGTTGGTAAAAGGAAGATTTAAAAAAAAAAAACAAACAAAAAAACCACATTTGGATGCATATGGAGAACTAGTCTTGGTGAAAACCAACATCTCCAGAGGGAGATCAAGTTCCCACAGACGTCAAGCACCACTACATTCAAAACTGAAGTTAAGCCCCAGATTGCTTTTGATCCCTCACTCCTTGGCAGCAGGACCCTTCAGTCTGGCAGTCCTTCCTGCTACTAACCAAATTATTTTCCCATTGCAACAGTTAGCCACTCTTGCACTAGAGACATTCCTCAGGAGGCAAAGCTGTATTCCTGTGGCCTTGCTCCTTCTGACGTGTCCCAGCCCGAAGGGCATGCTGAGATTTACCTCTCTGGAGCAACTGCATTAACCAGCAGCATAGCTTCACGCAGACAGGCTGCGGGCAAGAGCATTCACCTCCAGGCGGGACCTCCAGAGACAAAGCGATTGTGCAAAAACTCTGAAATTTTGCTGTAATTGTTTTAACTCAGAGCTAAGGATTAAGAGCCTTCAGACTACTGCGTACCTATATTATACGGAAAACACAGGGCTTAACAATGCAAACAATTTTATTACTATAGCTGTGCAGATGGTGATAAAAGGGATATAAAACTTTCCACGGAGCTAGATAGAACAAAAAAAGAAAAATATAATTACTTGTTAGTCCTGCACCGATGGAAAGAAAAGTGGCAGGGAAAACTAAGACATGGCAGGACACAGCTGTGTGTATAGCACCCAGATTAAAAAAGCTTGGTGTAAAATATACCTGGCATTTTCTGGGAAGAGGAAATGCAACACAAATTGTTTGTCATAACATAATCTTCAAAGAAAAATTGAGATCCTATTAAGGTACTTTCTAACTAACAACAGTTGTCTAGTTCAAACAGTAAAAAGTAATGAAAATATATCTCCTCCCAAAAGAGCTAGATGGCTTATTCAAAGTCATCAAGATAACCTACACCAGTTTGATAAAATATTGAAAAAGGAAAGGTCTTAGTGAAGGGGGAATTTTGAACAGCTGATCTAATGCTGCAAATATGCTTTTATTGCTTTGTTAGTGGCTGAAATCTACAGCAGTTCTGCAGCTTCTCGTCCATGGAAGATAGCATCTAGCTGTAGACAATAAGAAGCTGCTTAAAAAACCTACTCCAGCGCTGACCCTCAACTAATATAAACCAGATCCAAAGTACTACAACAATTTATGCCGACAAACTACACCATAAGAGGAACTGTTCTAACTTTTCCCTGATTAGATGTTTCCAAAACTAACGTTGGGCCTTACCGAGAGCAGCCGATGTTGTCTTTTGCGTTGGATACACAATTATTGGGGTAATTCTCTTCTCCCGTTCTGGAGAGAGAAAGAGAGGAGGGGGTCAGTGCTCGCGCAAGAGAAACCGTGGGCAGTGCCCCAGGACTATAGACAGAAACGCGCCATTTTGCTCAACACCTTCTGCCTCCTAGTAAAGTGCTTGATTATTAAACCCGCTGGCAAAGAGAGAAACCCCGATTTCAAGCCCCCGGATCTGTGTTTGCGGGGACAGACAGGATGAAGCCGCCATCCTGGTGCTGGAAGCCGCACCAGGAGGAATTTACGAGCGACTGAGCAGGCATCTTTTGGAAGCAACAGTAACATCAGGCACCAAAGCAGCCTCCTTCGAAGGAGCGGCGGGCGCCGAGGTCCTCCCACACCCGGGTCATGCCCCCCCAAAAAACGAAGGGACCCTCACCCCTCCCAGGCCAGTCCGTGTTTCAAAACCTCCTTTCCACCAGCGGGCGGCAGCTCCCAGCCGCAGGAAGCAGCAGCACCCTGGGGGCTGCCCCCCCCTCCGAGGGCCGCCGCTCCACACCCCGGGGCCGGCCGGGCGGCGCCCGTGACCGTGACTGTGACCGTGGCCGGCGGCTCCCGTGGACGCCTGCCCCCTGCTGGTCGCTGCGAGCCGCTGCCACCCGTTTNCCCCCCCCCCCCCACAGCGAGTATTGAGTGGTTTTATTTCCCAATCCCTCTGAAGTCTGTTGCGGTGACACCGTCCCCCCTCCCCTCCCTGCCCAAGACATCAATTACGCGGTTTAACGACCAGTTGTCACATGGCCTCCCGCAACTGGGCTGCCAGTCAGGCAAAGGGGGGAGCACGGGCTGCTGTGGGAAGCTCGTCTGTGCCAAAACAGGCGCCCACGGTGTCCCCCTTCCCTTGGCAGCGCCGGGCGGCCGCCTGCAACTTCTTCTCCTCGGTTTGTTGACCAAGAAGAGATTATCTGAAGTGCTGTCACGTTTTAGGGGGTCAGTACTTACCAACAGCCTTCAGTTGTATCGTCCTGGTGATTTCATACATGACACCCTCGTGAGGAAAGGGCATCTTGCAGGTGTAATAGCCGGCGTCTGTCGGTAGCACAGACGTCATCATCAGGGACGTCGAACCTTTCAGAATGACAAATTTTTCATCGGCGTCTTCCAAAGGCAGAGAGTCCTGGAGAAAGGGCAGCAGGTGGTGTTACGGCTCAGGTAGGGGTGGCTGCGCCTTGCGTAACTCCCAGACAAAATTGCTTATCCCTGTCTCTCTCTTAGTGAAAGTTCACTTATCCCCGTGAAATCTGAGCAGTTCCACTTTCCCACCAAACGGCAAATTCTTCAAGTGTGCGTCTGTCTCTAAAATGCTCTGAGGCACTATATGAAATTTAAAGAATCGCTATTTTAATCTATCTATAACATGTGTGTATAGCTTTTCAATGGAGCGCACATTTTAAGATGGAAAAGATATAACAGGCGCTTTCCTGAGTCCTCTTAACCCTAATCATCTAAGACATTCTTCTAAGACAAATCCATTTTAGTAACCATGAAGGTTTTCACAACACTGTTACTTTCCATGCACAACCTCGTAAGACTGATATTCTATACCATTCTTCTAAGATAAATACATTTTAGTAATCATGCAGGTTTTCACAAAACTGCTACTTGCCCTACAAGATCTCATAAACTGTGACAAAACCCTGCTCTATATCACATGGGTTGGAGCCCTGCTAGGAGCAATGATGTTTCTTCTCCACGAAGCCAGGCTAGCTCTTTCTGACAGTCATAGCTAGAACTATATTGAGGAGGGCAGCTTTTTACTTAAATAAGTGGGTTTTAGTCTGCTTCTAGAGGGAAACCTGAACAAAGACAGTTTTCTGGTGTGGTGCCAACCACGACACAGGCACTGCTGTATAAAGCCAGCCTAGGTATTGTGGCCTATAGTAAGAATCATGGCTGCACAAGGCAGAGCATACAATCATACTGCAAGCGTAAATAAAAGCTAAATCAAGGTATTATGAAAATATGAGAAGCACATGCTGTCCAGTGCAAGATTGGACAGCTGAAGATGGTCACGTGAGGGATATTTGACCTTACAGACAAAACCAGGCTTGCCTACTTGAAAAATCACGGGCTGCCAAGTTAGGCAAAAGATGACTGTAAGTTTCCTGTGATGGATCTAGTGCCTTTAAATGCTGCATTCCAACCAATTAATTAAAGCTACCCCATCCGAACAGCTCACGTGAGGGAAACATCACTGGGAGGTCCTACTTTATGGGTTTCACTAGAGGTGCCATAAAGAAAAGCACAACACCAAAGAGAAGCGCCTAATCTGAAACAGCAAATCCTGGAAGCAGAGTAGGTAATTGGACCTTAACTACAGTTATGCTGCCTGGTAGCACATATAACATGTGGAGTATTTCATGCCATTCTGAGTCCATCCTGGAGATCTGCCCCCAGATTCCCAGTATATTATTCTATAATGTTAAAACACTCATGACTTTACCAACATGATGTTCAGGAGAAAGAGAAAGTGAGGATGTATGTGCCTTTACAAATGGGTTGGCATTAGGCTTTGCACAAAGAGGAGTTGAAAGTTCTACCTTGTACCACTTGAGCTCCAGGCTTGTCCTATTTGGTGTGAAATCCCACAGGTCTGGGCAAACAATCTTTCCAGAGGTGAAAGTGAAGACGACCTGGGGATAGGCAATCTCCCGAGCCGCTGTTTTCTCCACGACTGTGAGGTGGATGGAGACCTCGGCGCAGTAGGAGGAGTTCCTGCAGACAGAGTTGGGAGAGGTGAACACCCACCAGCGACAAGGGAACTCAAGTGACACTCTGCCTCCATTTCCCTTTTTAGCCATTTCTAAGAGGCCAAGACTGAGATCATACCAGGAGAGATCCTGGAAAATACTTGGTACTGGGATTTGGCACAGTCTAAACATGTTGTTGACACATGTCTGCCTCAGAGCTTCAGTCTGTCTTTCTTTTGTTGCTTTTTGTTTTTTGTTTTCTGTACACTAAGCTTGCTGTGCACCATCAGGCTAAGGCATTATTTTAATTTTGCAAGGAGGGACTACATGTCTGCCTAAACAGTAGCACGTATGTCATGAATCCTCCACTATTTCCTTGAAAGATGTCCTCACAATGAAAACCCTGATGATTGGGACCTAAGGATGAAATAAAAACCTTAAAGCATGTATTAAAATACATCTGCAGTTACTATTGTGCAACCAGTAGGCATTTCTGTAAGGACATATTATTTTGCATAGAAAAGAAGGCATTCCTGCTTTGAAAGTTTTGCAATATCTAAATTTTTATTTCTGGCCCCAAGTGACAATCACTTCCAGTCCCTAGGAGGACCAAACTAGGGGAAATAGGTGATTAAACTGTGTTCTTTCTGACCTCAGAAAACCTGTCTCAGCGATGCCTCTACCCAGGGCAGTGCCTGGCCCCTGCGGCGGCCAGTGAAGCCAGGGCATCCAGACTGCGACATCTGGGGGCTGTGGGCAGATGGAATTGCACTTGGCCACAGCACTGGGACGGGCTGTTGCCTACAGGTCGGACATCGAAATCCACAATACTTGCTCAGCAGAAGCAGAGACCTGTGATAACTTTTACAGGATGTTGAACAAAATGTGATGATTTCTCTGTGGGATGGTTTGCAAAGAAAATACAATATTTTTTTTTCACTTTATGAATGCCGTAATAATGTTAGCAATGAAGCTATACACTTAGCTCTTGCATATCTTTTTCAAACAGGTTTCACAGCTTTTTACTATAGCTGTCAGTAACACTGCCACAGTGTTATATGTTGAGGAATCGAGCCAGAATAGTCCAGAAAGGGGATTTAAAAATACCCTTCAAGGTCTCAGGCAACGACTCTGTGCTCTAGGACAGTATCTGCAACCTTTTGCTATTCTGGCCTCACCGCTGAAGTCTCCTCTTCTGCCCCACCACTGCAATAAGTGCTAAGACACGTGGAAAGCCTGATCAAATATGCTGAGCGTGATTTATTAACTCGAGTTCTGCCTGTTGATGTCTTCTGCTGGTGACACACATCACTCACAAAATGTGCCTTTCCAGGAAGGAAACTGCGCTCTACGCAGGCAGCTGCAGGGATGCAGAGAGATGTTTTCCACTATAGACCCCAAAGCAGACTGCCAGTTGCTAGGGGTGTACAGGGAGGCTGACTGGATGGAGGAGCTGGTAGGGGAAAAGGACACGGGACACCTTCTAGAGTTCAGGCTGTAATGGTGATGGGTATTTTTGCCTTCCTCAGTCCCCCACAAATCCAGACCCTGGTACCTCTTTGGAAACTGCAGGAGGGGCTGTCAGATTGTAAACACTCAGATGAAAATTACCAGTAAGGCTTAAAAAAGCCACAGCTCAAATATCAACCCACTGAAATATCGCAAGTCTGGTACCAGTCTAGTAAATACACATTGGGTCTCATGAAAGGTCTTCCAGCAATATCAAGGCAATCAAAGTCTGGTTTCAAATGCGAAGCAGAAGAAAAGTAAAGACCAGGGATAAGGAAGAGGGAAGAAGAAAGCCACTCCAGAGCCATGGTGCTTCGGTATATGCTTCGTAAGGCAACCTGAAGCATGGAACAGGAAGGCTCTTTGCTTCTCTGGAGCTGTAACACAAGGGTTGTGTTCTGCCGAATTCCCTGTCTGAAGCATGTTCCTGCTCACCACAGCCCTGACTAGCTCATGAATAAGCTAGAACAAAGTCTCTGTACGCTATTTCCTCGTGACATCGTAGCTAGAGCAGCAATACTGTGTCACGATTTATCCAGTTTGCAGTATATGTATCTATAGGACACACACAATGCATTTAAGAATTCTTTCCACATTTTTTTCTCTAATAAAGTTGGTGAGGAAACAATCTTATTCAGGCATGTTCTGAACATAACTGGAGTTTAGAATCAAGCTGATGTATTTGAGACATGGTCATCTTGTTAGTGCACTGGATTTTCTTTTAAATACCCACCTTCTGATGCAGATATATACTCCCGAGTCTTCTACCATTGCTGGTAAAAACCACAGTGCATCTCCTTTTGCCCAGATTCTTGGATCTTCATCTCTTCCTGATATCATGGTTTTTGAACCATTTTTATACCATGTGATATTAGGGGTCAAGGCAGAAAAATCCAAATGTTTGTATCTGGGGGAAGGGCATTTCAGAACCACAGGTTCTCCATGCAGTTCATAGTAGTGTTTGAAAAACACGGTGTGATGTGGGCAGTTTTCTATATAAATCAGAGATATTTTTACATTACTGTCAGCCAGGCACATTGAAAAGAAGGGAGAGGGAGACAGAAAAATAGACAAAAAGTATAGCCTTACCTGTGCTTTTGACTTGCTGGAGTCTGAAAGCAGAGGAGCCCACTGTGCACATCACCAGGACAAAGAAGAGACCGTGCATTTTTTCCCAGAGGAAAGTCGAAGGAGGCAACTGAGGGAAAGTGTCCTGAAATCTACAGAGAAGTTTATTACAAGACAGAAGATGCAATGGAAATACTAAATGTTAACTTAAGAGTTAACTGCTGTTTTCCTCACTCCGAACCTGGTGAGCTTTGGTTCGCCCTTAGTGAGCAGAGAGGCTTCTCCATCCCTAGGTTATGGGGCCTGACTTGCAGAACAAGAGCAGCTGGCTTGGCACAAACACGTCACTTCTGTCCCTTTCCTTTCGCTCCAGGAGATGTAAATAACATACCACAAGATGCTGCTGTCCCCACAGCTTTTCAGTGCAACAGCTACGGATGGAAAAATCTAGCTCTGCTTGTTTTGCAATAAGATGCGGCTGAGGTGCGGGTCAGCTGTTTTGAGGTGGCTGTAGTGGAGGTAGCTTGGGTCAACATGGGAGCAAAGATGCAGCAGAACAGACTTTAGCTCCTTAAGCAGTCACTTCAGGTGTCTCCCGAGGTCGTATGGACCTCATTAAATCCTGTGTCACTTTATCTTCCCCACTGTGGCCCCACAAAGTAGGCCAGCTAGTGTAGATCAGGCTGCAGGCGAACTCCCTGCTATAATAAGACCCAAGCTTTCAAAGTCTCCAACAAGTGGTTCTCTTGGGACAAAAAAACCTTTGACTCCCATGTGTCCTGGTTTGAGCGAGACGGGGTTAATTTCTCCTTCAGTAATTTAACTTTTCTAAGTTAAATTTCTAAGTCTTCTTCTAATGCCAGGGAAAAAAAATGCATTTTTAGAAGCCTGTGGTGTCTGAATTTGTGAAAATATTTACTTTATAGCCAGCTATGGTATGCGGGCTTCAAGGTGTCAGGGTTTTCAAGTTAGCCAGGTGCAGGGATGAGGAGGAGCGAGATCTGGGCACTTGACCCAAGCTGGCCAACAGAATTATTTCATACCATGAACATCACATACAATATAAATGAGAAAGTTTGCCAAGGAGTTTCTCCTCTTCTGTGATGGCTGAGGTCCTGAGAACTTCTTGCCCCAGTGCTGGACCCTTGAAAGGGTCGAAACCGTAGCACTCGCAGTGTCCAACGTTTGCTGTCCACTGCCAGCAGTGCACAACTTCTTGCTGATAGAATTGGCTGAGTATAATCCTTATATATTTTATATTGGTGCCGGGATCAATATAATCTCATTAGTATTATGATGTTAATTATCTAGTTTTATTCTATTAAATCTGTTTATATTTCAACCCTCAGGTTTCCTTGTTTTTTCCCGATTCCCCTTCTTGGGTGGGGAGGGGTCATCAGGTGACAGAATAATTGTCTAAAGGAAAATAAATTGTTGTGGTTTCTTCAAACCATAACACCATGGCATGCACACCCATCTTGCTGGTGGTGCGCAAGTGAGTTTTCAGTAGTTTCAACTATTACCATCTGTGCTAAAAAAAGATGAGGAAATCCCTGAACAACTTCTCCTAAAAAGCAGACACAGTGACACTAAGAGAAATCAAAACTATCTACTGCCAGTCATTCATTAATTGTCATCTGTATTGGCCTGGCGTGGGCAAGGCAACTTCTGCTCACATCACTGAATGCTTTCTGGTCTACCACAAGGTTTCAGCTGCTGCTACTCAGTTGATTTGATTATGCACCGTCTCAGTGTACCACAGGAAAAAATACATAAAACATATTATATATAGGCACCAGTTCATGCTCTATGTAAGGTATTTATGTGCAAGACAGTACATATACACAGGTGATGCATACTATTTCCATTTTATACACAGAAATATAAATTGTACGCATTTAACCTTAGCCTAATACTATGACTGTCCCATAGGATGACTATTAAATGACCAGACAACTATTTCAAATTGTATCCAAAAGCAAAAACATATTTCTACCAGTATAACACAGCCATATGCATAGGTACTTACCTTCAGACATCTTCTGTGTATCCCATCATACTCATATTTATAATGAGATTTTAATACAAATTTCTTCCTGTTGTAGTAGCTATATTTGTCCAACAACTGATAGTTTGAATATAATAAGCTATTTCCAGCTTATTGTCATCTCTACAACACCACAAAGCCAACCTCTTGCACAATAATTCTGTTTCATAACCACGGGTCTTCTCCCCTACTGCTAGAACTGCAAAGGTTTCCAGGGCATTGCCAAGGAGCTGTAGCCCCTCTCAGGGCTACACCTGGACTAGGTGCTAGTGGCTTTGTGTCTGGCGTTAACAAGCCCTGTGGTTCACATGGAATGCCCTGTAACAAGGGAGTTTCTCTCTCATTAGATCCTTTGGATCCATTAGATCCAAAATACTTGGTTCTTTTATTTAAAGCTTTCCGTTCCCTTTGGTTTAGTACCTACAATCTCCCTAAACCCTACAAAATCTGAGGGCTTAAGGGAGGTTTTCATTCCTGAATTTACATCAGGTTCACATACCTGTGGTTCTGTAGTCTTTCAGCCATTAGCTTCTCGTGAAAACATCTAAGACTGAAAATTCCTAGTGAGGACCTTATATAGGGTTTAGCCCAACACGCAGCGGAAATGTGTCTCTTGTTGCCCAATCAGATTTGTGTCAAAACCAAACGACATTTTAGACCCACCTTACTTTCCTTCCGTAGAGTGAGGATGAGAGAAACAGACACACAGAGAGAGGGAAAAAAATGTGCTTGGATTTCCCAAAAAAAGGGGAAATGACTGCTAAATATATGACTAAATTTCCCTTTTTCTGACGAGTGGTAGCTTGCATACACTCGTGTCATCACATGACTATTTCATGCTCTACCTCAAATAAAAAGTTCTCATGGGTAACAAAAGGTGTCCTGCGGCATAGTCAGCAGTTAAATAATTACAATCTTCACACAATGTGGTTTATCAAGTTCTTCATGGACAACATAAATCTTTTGTGATTTCCCAGATCGCTTGTGAATCACAAATGGGTTGATCCCTCCCTCCTTACATAACAACCATCTTAGTGTAACAGCTTACATTAAGGATCTCTTTGCAATGGGTATAAAGAATTAACAAGCAGATTACGGCGTCCCGTAAAAGCAACATAGCTGTTTATCGCAGTAAGCATGTAAGAACCATTTTTTTTTGTTTAGCCCTAACATAATTTATTAACTCCTTTCACTGATATCAGCCTCAGTTATACTGGAGACCACCGAATATTGGTTTTGAGATGAAAAATTACCAGATTTTGAGACCACGCTGCCACCTAGTATAAAGAGAAGAAACATATAGATGATGACATCTATTAACATACTGCAGTCTTTGGGGATGTGTCATATGCTTGGGTTGCGCATATTGATTTGCGCAGGCAATACTCATATTCAGGTTGTGCAGGAAATATGGCACGAAGCCCCATATTTCAATCTGTAATGGTCTTTACAGTTTCTATATCCTGATCAATGCAGTCATTGCAAGGGTCTCTACAGCTACCAGCCACACACATGGCTGCCCGGTTTTCCCTAAGCAGTCCTAAAACAGTTTTATCCATAAACCTGAAAGGCTGATAATGCACCTGAAGTTAGTTACTGCCCTGTAGTGTTCCATCTTCTCGGTGAAAAGAAAGAACTCATCTCCATTGATGTTAAACTCCCACATTTGGGCTACGAAACCACTGGTCTTGCTTTCTGGAGCCCCTGTACTTCATTCTGAGAATCTGACTTCATGAGTTCTAAAATTATTTCCGTCCTTCCTTTTCCAGTTCACTGCATGGCAACTAGACAGAAGGGCTGTTGGACTAAGGGACCTACATTATATTAAGTCTAAGTTCAGGCTATTATTATATGAGTGACTTATGCAATAAAGGTGGGAGTCTCTAATGGTAACCCTGGTCACAAGAACCAGGCAATTGCCCAGCAAATAACCCAGACATTTACCCAACTCAAAAAGGTCAAAACTGCAGGAAATGAGGTTTGATGTCTTTGGAAAGATTGTACCTACCAACTGCTGCAAACATATTCGTTGCATCCACTCAGTAAAGCCATCCGACAGCGAGCTGTTCAATGAGCAGCAGAACCAGCATCACCTGTTTTTCTGGAGATTTGTGCCCCATGCCCTTAACACGTACATATGCAGCCCTCCGCTGCAGCCACTTCAGCTCTCCCCTCACGGCCTTTCTCCACCACACTCCAGCCCTTTCCTTCTCCCCATTTCATGTGCCCTGCTCCCACCTCACCCGTGACTAGCTTGTCTAGGCCAGGTGCAGCACGTCCTTGGCTCGCTCACAGCTACATCGATGCTGACTGGCCAAACTCTCATTGCCCATCACCGCGTGAGGACTGGGCTTTGCCTGACTTTCCCTCTATGAGGCAACGCTTTGGGTTTCCCGTCTGTACACACCACCAGGGACCAATTTTCCTCACGCTACTACAACTCCAGACTCTTTGAAAATACCGCCCCTTGGAAAACACAGCTGAAGCAAGGTTCAAAGTGAGTTTATAGTGCAATAACATATGCTGACCTGCCTTAGAAAACTAAACTAAACCCACATCTCTACAGAGTAGCAGTGCAGTTCCCAGATGGCATAATGTCCTCAGGTACACCTAACAAGGTCCGACACTTTTATTCAACTTCCTTCAGAAGAGCTCCCTCTTGGCTGCCTTTTTACACAGGGAATATCCTGATCACATACACCAGTACCAGGACTTTAAGTTAAAACAGTATATCTGGAGGTACAAAAGTCTGTTTTAAAATAACTCAGGAAGAAATGAAAGATAGAGCAAGTATTTTTTTAGGAGCTGTCTGCTGAGAAGGCCATGTCACTTTGCGGTCAGTTATTACTGAGTGTTTATAAACAGAAATATGCAAGTCTAGCAGCTATATATATAGAGACACTCTTTTAGGGAAGCTTGTGTCGTTCTGTGGTTTCGCTGTGCTGATGATTCATTTATACAGCTCAAAATGCTGGAGCGTAGCTGTGAAATTCCTAACTTGAAGAGCAGGCTATTCCCCATATGTCTCATTCATTGCTCATCTCACTGCATCGCTATTTCCCGCACCGGGGCTACATGCAGCTGCCTTGCCACGTTTGGGTGGATTTTGCTCTCCTAGGACACCCCAATAAAATAACCAAATCTCAAGTAATATCTAGGGCTCAGGCAGTTCCTTGCAACAGAGGCTTTCAAAAGGCCTCTGTGAGCAAGGCGTGTCCATCAATTACCCCTAGTCCATGGAAAGGGAAATGGAAATTCAGGCATTATGGAGCGGGGATAAGACCATTTCTATATGGGACAGTTAAGGTGCCAGCTTTTTCTGGTGACTCCTAGGTTCTGCTGTCTGTCTTGGAGGAACTCACCCAAGTGGCTCTGTGGATGCTGATGTTTGGCACCCGTGAACTGCACTCACATGGATTTTGCTATTTATTCTGTCATTCAGTTTGGCTGAGCCAGCTTCATGTGATTAAAAATAGGGGAAAATTTCTCTGGTTCACATAAGAATAAGGTGGCGAGACATTAAGAAATATTGAATGTTGAAAGCTGACTGTCAAGCAGATGCAAAGTAAACCACAACTATTGCACCAACATATGTTCTTGGGCTTATTGGTATGGGCAAACCTGGTTTCAATAATTTATAATGTCCTTGTGCACAGTTCCCAGATGGGCTCTTGGGGAGCACAGAAATGGAGAGGGAATTAAAGAAGCTATTCAACTCTGAGAAACACCAAATACATGGGAAAGAAAAAGAATAAACAGAGGAATTAGCCCAATACACACCAGATGCCAAGAATACAAGAATTCACATGCTTATCCAGAGAAGTAAGTGCTGTCAAACACCGGTTTTGTATGACTGACTGGGAGAAATAGGAGGAGGTGGGCCAAGAGACATACACTTTGTCATGAGGGAGTGCTTGTTTGGCCAGAGCAGTGACAGCCTGGTTACAGATTGCCTCCCTGCTACTCCATGGGCTCCTGGGATTTCCACATGCCCTTTCACTGCAGAAGAAACCAGGCAGGCTGTGAAGAATAATTACACTGCCAAGAAGTGGGAAGGGAGGAGGAGACCCTCATTGTAGAAGTCGACAGGCTAGAAAGGCCCGGAGCCAGTAGCAAGGAAGCCAGAATTACTTCAAGCAAGAAAAAGTGCCTCATCTGCCCTCACCACAAATGGAGTTTGGGTTGGCCAAGGGGACTATCCCTGCATGGGTCATCCTCATCACTGCACGCATCACACCCATGTTTGCAATACTTGCCTGGGACCCTAGAGAGTCTTTATCTTGCCCACTAGTGCTGCACACAGACTGCCAGCAGCAGATAAAATTGTGCACAGACGGTGTGTCAAACAGTGGCTTCACTACTGTAAAGCCTCGGATGCTGATAACTACGAAGAATCATGGAGTCATAGAATCATAGAATGGTTTAGGTTGGAAGGGACCTTAAAGATCATCTAGTCCAAGCCCCCTGCCATGGGCAGGGATGCTTCCCATGAGGCCAGGTTGCTCAAAGCCCCATCCAACCTGGCCTTGAATACCTCCAGGGACGTGCCATCCGCAGCTTCTCTGGGCAGCCTGTCCCAGTGCCTCACCACCCTCAGAATAAAGAATTTCTTCCTGATATCTAATCTAAATCTACATGGTCACATGCTGCCAGTGAAATCAGTAGGATCGCTGCTGAAATGCAAGCACAGACACATGTGTACTTCTTGCAGATCTGCAGATGACGACTGACCAGGCAGGTGGACCACAACTTGCAACTCAGCTTGAGCACTTCCCCAAGCTACCAGCCATCCCCACTGCTCAGACGGAGCAAGCCTACAGGATACATCACCTACCATGCCTCAGTGCAGGGCTTTAGGCAAAGCTGTAGCACCGACATGGTCACTCACCATGTCAGGGCTGACTGGTGGGGCTGACTGGGAGCTAATGATGCCAAGGAGAACAGAGAGCAGACATTTCCCACAGCTATGGCATCTTCGCAGACCGCAGGCAGTGAGTCAGTAGGGGCACACGCTACAAAAAAAGCCAAGCTGAGATTGCTGAGTAGCTTTTTTTCCCCTCCACTTCCAAAATCCCAGTGTTTGTTTGCAATTATGATCAGTATTTTTATATGTGAAGCAGCATAACGTGCTCTGTGGACTTGCATGTGAAAAGTGTAGAGGGATTTAAAAACACAGCAGTGATTACAAAAAGCCCAGGGTAACAGCAGACAGGGGAGGAACTGTGTCCAGTTGAAGAGCATGAAGTCATACAGAGTTGCATGAGCCAGAACAATAGGTACAACATAAGATTTCTAAATCAGTTACAGTGCTTGGTTTAAGCAGTCAACCCAGCAAACAGGGAATTCCAGAAGCAAAGACGGAAACAGATGACAAAGTTCTTTTGTGCTTGACTGCCTTTTTATTAGGTGAAATTTAATTGAATTGGTAAAAAGTAACTTCATGGCTGTGAAAAACAATGACCAATATATGCCCTACGATTAGGGAAAAATTGAGCTAGTATGCATCATACATTACCGTAGGTGTACTGGTAGGGTACTATTAACTGTTAATTTTTTATTACATGTTCCTGAATGAAATCTTTGTCTCACCAAGAAGATGAAGTCATTTACTAATGCAACCAGTAAATCTTTTCACTTATCTTAGTTTTACTATCCTTCTGATGCAGAAGGATATTTCATGCACTTGTTTTAAGAAGCAGGAGTATGAAATACACTTAGTGGATACAGTTACCCAAGGTATTTCTTTCCTACTACACTTTCTTGATTTGATGTGTAATTCATTATCACAGGAGTTGGGGAGGGCTGGGGTGGAGGACACAGCACAAAACATACACTGCATATGGCATAGAAATAAAAGCATCAAAGTTTCAGTGGTACTTGGCATTCTTCCTTATTTCTTGTCCTGTGTTTAGTGTTATGATGGTCAGCCATTCTGACTGGCATGAAGAGTTGCTAGAGAAATAATAAGAGAAGATTAGATTTGTTCTGGATTAGTGATATAATGGAAAGAGGAGTTACAAAGAAATTAAAAATAAATAAATAGATGCAACAGATACTGCTTCTCAATGGGAGAAAAAAGTCAGTGTATTTGAAAACAAGAATTAGGAGAAATCAAGTCAGTTCAGAAGAAAAAAAGCCATTTCCAACATCACCATTGTCCTCCTATAGAAGAAATGCAAGAGCAACCTGAAATGATGCTGCAAGATCACATTTGCTTGCAATAAATATGAAGTAGGTTTAGTCTTTCTTTTTATCTTTTATTTCTCTGTCCAGCTGGTGCACACACACTGTAAAGCACTGAAGAAAGTAAGATTTTGTACCATTAATTCAGGTGAATACACACATTTGTTTTAATAAAAACAGCTGAGCTTGGAGGGTTCTGTTACATTCATAATGACGGACCACATAACAGGAGTACAAATACACATAGGGCAGCAAAACTTATCTTAGGAGGATTTCAAATGCACTAAGCTAAGCCCTTCTCCAGCACATGATGTTCTGTACCAGTTGAAGAGGGAACCCATCATTTCAGCAAGTGTTTTTTAAAGACTTGGGGAGGATTTTCCATATGAAGGGAAGTCAAGACCATATTTAATGTTATTTGTTCAAATCATTGCTATCAATTCTATTTTGAAAAGAAAAAGAAGGGTTTTAAACAACAATATTGCTTTGCTGTGCATATTTTTCTTAATTACAGGCTGGAAGAGCGTTCATTCTGACTTAGTTAATTGGAAGTAGGGAGAACCCAAAGTGAGTTTACCAGGTAGAAGAAAATTTGGGTAACTTCAATGAAAGATTGCAAGAAGGTGGTGGGTTTTTTCCTTCAAAACATGCCTGGATTGAGAGCTTCCTTCCCAACAAAACTGGCATCCCTGTTGGTCCTTCTGGCTGTAGCTTCCAGGATCTGTTATCTCAGGGGCGTTTATTTCACTGGGGACCCAGGAGAGCCCTGCACTTCCTTTAAGGAGAGCTCACCAAATCGGATCTTCTCATAAGTTCTGAGCCGTTCCCCTGGTCATCACAGAAAGCTGAAAGTTTTCACAACTTTTGCAAGTTACCATTTTGATTAATGTACAAGTTCTTGTGAACAGGCTTTTCCAGGGATGGTGGTTTCATCAGGATGTATTAATAATTGATAGGGTTCTTGGCTTGTTGCCATAGTGGCGGGAATAAAAGAAAAAATGGGGAACTGAATTTAACCATTTAATACCATAATGATGTGGCAGCACTGTTTGGACCCTTTAGCCATCACTGGCTCTCTTGAAGTTGCAACTGGCCAGCTCTGCACAGCGAGGACATGGCACTCAGCAACAGGGTATCTTGTGGCTCCTCAGTGGTTCACAGACGTTGCCTGTTTCACGATGTGTTTATGAAACTGGCCTGAGATGAGAGGGTGGTAATTACATGTTGCATGCAGAAGTCACGGGATCTTTGCCTAGATTTTAAAATATCCAAGAAAAATCATGGAGATAAGTAAAAAGGCACATACTCCTTAGCATTCCAATGGTAATTTTTAGTCATTAGAAACTCTCTGCCTCTTTCAATATGTAGATTGCGACAAAAAAAGAAGAGAGACATATATGTATCCATACATGGAGAAATACAGAGGCTGCCACCTGCTGAGAGGAAAAGGTTGTATTCCAATTGCCCAAATCCCCAAAAGAAGGGTGGAAAGGAAAGCCCTGCAGGGTTTCTGTTCCTGTTCTGCTGTCTGTTTCTTCATTGCCCCATGCAAAGTGGAACAGCGACAGGATGCTGGCTGTGCTCACCAGAGTAATCTGGCCAAAACTGTTAAGTGTAAACTGGGAAATGTTTACAGAAACTCAATGCTATTTTACAGCGAAATACCAGCCAGAAAAAGTTTACTTATTAATAACACAGCTAATAGTATTTTAGTGAATTTTACACAAATAATGAGAACACAAGGACTACATTAAAAAATATTCACTGTATATAGTTCTACAACATTAAAAAACTCAGTAGCAGCAGTTCTGTGTAATTTTAGGTCAAAATCCATTAATGAGTTTGCTGGTGATTTTGTAGTATATCCTCAAATCTCTGAATTGTTCTTATTTCTAAAGGCTTGGTGGAACAGAAGAAAGGTCTGAAATTTTCTGGCAGTGCAGTCTGCCAAAGGGAGATATGCAGTATTTTCTTACAAAAACCACTCTAATTGAATGAGTGTTTCAAAACCTTGTAATGTTGTAATGAAGAAAAGTGCCTGGCAGAACTGTTCCTTGAGGCTGTGCTTTCTGAGAAGATGAAGAAACAGCACCTTGAGGAAAGAATTCTGTCAATGTGTCAACTTTGATGTTTTTTTGTAAGAGGGGTTTTCATCAGAAGTTGGTGCACAGGAGGAATAATGGACTAAATAGGCTGTGCTTTGTGCAAAGCTTATGCCTGACTCAGGATCTGTCATGGGTAAACTCAAGTTGCTTTGAGTTCAGCTGTTTCATGTTCGTCAAACAAACTGTGGGGTTTGCAAACCCTGGGTATTTATTTTATGCACATTATCAAGCCCCTTTCAGAAACAGATTTTTTTAGACAGGGGACAAGTTTACCTGCAGCAAAGTGAGTATGTAAATTCCTCCATACCCTGAGCCAAGTTCTGCTAGGCCTTTGACACGTGTTCTTGTCCATCTCTTAACCTGGTCTCTTCCATAACACTCACTGCTCTGCAGACCTCTGTCCTCCTTGGCACCCTTGTCAGTCATGCCCAAGGTGCTATAACCAGGTTTCATATTGAGATGGGGGACTTTATTATCCTTTGCTGTTAAAAGAAGCTTTATTTTGTACAGAGGTAAGTTACCTGCTGATACAGCCCCACTAAAAGGCAGGGCATGAGCAGAAGTAGGACGAGGACGCAGAAGACAGAGAATGCACAGGGTGGTACAAATTCAAGAGAGACTGTTGCTGTCGTAAGGAGTTCAACTGTGTCGTTCTCCACCTTTGCACCACTGCAGAGAGGCCCCTCAGCCACGTGCCTGGTTCGTTCAGGAAGGCTGCCCACGTCACAGCAGCTCTCGTGCTGTGAGAAATGAAGATGTTTCTCGGTAAAGTTCAGCCTTGATCACAGGACCCTCTCTTTACTTTTCTGTCCTGCAACTGCATGCTTCATCGTGTGCATATGTACACACTGCAGCTTACTCAAGAAATAGTTCTCTCTTTTGCCAGTAAAGACTTTGTAAGCCAAGGGCAAAAGGTGCTCTGGACCTTCGAGACATCAGTAGGAAAATCAACACATAAATGTATGGGAAAAAAATTCCTGATAAAAAAAGTAGTGGAAAATACCTCCGGATCTTCTAAAGACCCTTCACAGGCCACCCAACAATCAGTGATCAGGGCTTGCAGCATTAGAGAGAAATATCTGTGACAGCTGGGAAATCTGAAACCATAAGAATATCAGAGCAGTCACAGAAGGTCAAACTGAAAGTCACATTGCCCCGTATCTGGTCTTGACAGCAACCTGCAGCCGATGTTTAAGGGGTATAAGAACATGTTACCTGTCCCCTTGTATTTTCTGACAACCAGCAATTAAGGTGTTTCAGAGCCTCCAGAAAGGGTTAATCCCAATGCTACTTGGCTTCCAGGAATCTATTGTATCCATGAATATCCCCAGCCTCTACAACACCCTGTGGCGACGAGTTCCATGATTTAAATACATTTTTGGTGGAAAAATACTACTCCTTTCTGTACATTTTAAACATACTCTTTAATAATTTCATGGGCTGCCCTCTAGACCTGGTAGTGTGAGAGTAAACAAACATGTGATCTCCCCTCACCTTTTCCATACTACCCCAGACTCAGCCTTGACCATATCCTCCAACTGCCAACTCTCCTCCATGCTATCAAGTATTTAACCTTGCTATAGAGGATGCAGCTCCAGGTCCTCTGTCATACTTGTTGCCAGTGTGTGTACATTTTGTAATTTTATACCCCTGTTGAGGTAGGACAGCAAACAGCACATATGCATAATATGAAATGTAAAAGTTCTGTGAAAATATTTTCTGTTGTGCCCTCTATTCTCTTCCTACCAGTTGAATCCAGCACCATGCAGTCCAGAAGTGTGTAGTCACAAACAACTTCCCGTTTGCCACTTAGTCTTAGTGCTGGGCAAAGGCGCTTTAGGGTGGCATTGCACATTCCCCTGTCATGCATCGTCATCATCATCATCACTGTCTACCAACCAGGTCAGCAAACAACAGGCAGAAAATTAGCAAAGAGCAAAGACTACATGCAGGAGTTCTCACGTTGGCAGGCCATTGCAGCAAGCTCTTCCCACAGCCCCAGGCAAGTGGCTGTTGATGTAATGGAGGTCTTTCCCTGCTGTCCCATCCTTCTGACCCCTAGCACTGCATCCCAGTGTCTGCTTTTGGTTGACCCATTGTGGTGGTGCTATTCCCCCTTAGGCCTCTCAGTACTTGACTCCATTTCCTCCCCACCTGGGCCACATCACAGTACGATGACCAGAACAATATATAATGGTCTAACATGAAAGAAAGAAAGGGTGGAGAGCAACAGACTAGAACACTATGGTAACATCTGAGTGTGCCTAGTTCCCATAGCTCCTACCATTTGAAGATGATAATTGTAATCAGTCACTCCTGACAACATGCGGATCATGGCCACAGAGCAGGGGGTACCAGGACCACAAGTCCTAGGAAGTCCTGGGCTTGCATAACCAATGGAAAGTACCTAAATACTCCATTGTCCGAGCTGGGCCAGAGTGGAAAAGTATCTGATAAAGTCAATTATCTCAGATACTGTAAGTAGCAATTCTAATAAAGACCCTTCAAGCTTTTCTGGATCGCAGCAGGCTGTGGCCAGTACCTCCCCTGCACTGGGACATCACTCAGGGAAGCACCTTGAAGACTACAAGGCCAGGATGAGACAATCCCTCTCAAGCCTCAACTATCACCCGTTGAGGAATGCCGATGCATTGTGAGTATTTACTCTAACTCAAGAAAAGGGAAGTTTTAACTATAGGCTAGCCTTTTTTTCATCCACCTCTCCACTTACATGTTTATAATAAATATACATTGGCTTTATGGATGTGGATGTTCTTCCATGTGTCCGTGCATGCGTAGGAGTTAGAAGGGGTACCCACTGGCTCATTAAAGTTGTGTGGTATTGAGAGATCTTTGATCTCAGCAGTTATAAACCAGTGTGTGTGTATGCACATGCACGTGTGCACTCATATGCTTTTCTTATCTATATATGCATTAATTTGAGATCTGTGCTTTTGCTCATGCCTATATGTATTGGTTTGGGATACCTTATAGTAAGTTAGTGTGAATCTTGCCATCTTCGAATCTATAATCAAGTGGCTGATAGTTATTTAGTTAGATCACTTTGTAAATCTCTAAAGCAGTTAATGATTAAGTGCTGCTAAAATTCAATCTCTTGATTTACTTCAAATCACTAAAAAAATTTTAATTGCTGCTAAATCATAACAGTGTCAAATACTTCCATCCACAACAAGCACCTCCAGAGGTAGAACTAGCTGATTGCCTACATCTTTCTCATGGCTTTAAGATTCAGCTACTCACAAATGCCCCATTTATATGCAAAGACCACAAAGTACATCAAGGCTGTCTCCATGCAAGGAGCCAGAATTTTAAAAAGGCACCCATTTGCAGGGGCAATGGAGTTGCAGGAATGACACTGGTGGGTCCAAGATGTCCTGTGCCTTCTAGGGCACTGTGCAGATCATGCACAGGTTTCCTGAAAACATCCAGGATGAAACTGGAGCAACACTTGGTGGGACAGCTGACCGGAACTCACAGCGCTTATCGGCAATCTGCGTTCATGTAGGACATAGTGAAATGAAACCCATGGACACTGATTGCAGAACAAAATGTACTGTACATGCACTACTCACGCAACCGTATGGACCTCCGGCACAAATATGCAGCAGAAAATGTAGATATGCCCCCAGGGGCAACCTCAACCTCATGTTTGAAAACCATTCACCCCTTGCATCTCTTTCATGCCAAACCTCGTGCTTTGCACTCTGGCTCATGAAGTTGTAGGTCTCAGGTTTTCTACGTGAGCGAGGTAGCCGTAAGGTACCCGGAGATTACTGTATGAAAACCATCCTATTACTACAAAAGTAATAGGAAGAAACACTTGTGAAATAAGACCCTGTGACCGTGTTTGCTTAGGCAACATCTCCGTGCAAGTATTCATTGATCTGTTGTTCCCGGGGGCTGTCCCGGATTGCGTATCGCCTGCCCTGTTCCGGAAGGATTGCCACACACCGAGAGGCTTCCACTTGCTTCCTCTTTACAAATTTGATTTTGACAAGTTTGCTGCTCACTTGACAACCAAAAGCTCACCCTGGTTGAACTGGTCCAGTTCTCAACCTGAGCAAGTCAGCAATGCTGGGAAATGAGATGAGAGGAAAGCACCCGAGAACAATTGGAATTTGCTTCTGGAAGTATGTCCTGGAAGATACCAAGCCAAATGGCCGTTATAATCATTCATGTCTTAAATTTTAATGTGGCTTGTTGATGTACATTTTCAAATTTTTCTGCAGTCCCTAGCATCCAGGGGTTTGGGAATTCTGGCTCAAATTACTAATTATGACGTTCTGCAGGACATTTACTGTGACTAATGTTAACTGCATGTTTTTTCTCCTAACAAATATGACAAGGAATGCGTTCCATATTCTGAGATGCTTCCAAGCTACATTTCTCCAATTTTGGTGGATGTCAGAAGCGTTTCCTTTTGATGACCTCAGACATCACTATGCTTTGCACAAAAGTACTGACACAAGACAGTGGTTAATGTGAATGGCAGGCAAGTTAATATTGCCCTAAATATGACCTGCTCAACATAAGGCGGTATCAGGGCAGAACGTTGGGTTTTTTACAAAATTTATACACTGACTTTCCTATATAACATTTCCTTCCAGTAGCTGGAGTTGAAAGAATATGCCATTCTGCGGTGATGCCTGCTGGTAAGGTTATGAACATTGAACCAGTGGCTGTGCATCCAAACAAACCTGACTGTATCATGAATGCCACTACAGCAGGGAAGGCAGCTGCCGAAGTGGACACACAGTGCAATTTGTCACATCAGTATTTCACTTGCACCTTTCAGCTCTGGCTCTTCGCTCTTCTTCTGTTTCTTCGTGGTTTGGGGATTTTGGGTTTTTTTGGTTTTGTTTTTGGTTTTTTTTTCTTTCTTTAATGGACTTGTCTCTCCACTTTGTCAAGTTTGAATATGTGATACAAAATTAATGTTTTTCTAATGGGCGGTCTTGCACTTTTTCTGGTCCACTGCCAGTTTTCTTTTTGTGAAAGATTTAATCAACATTTCAACAAAAAGAAACCACGTATCGTTTTCGCCTGGCTCCAAAAATAACTCCCCTTCCCCATCTGTCATACTCGATGAATATTCATTTTATCATGTATCCAGAGGTTTTTTTCCAGCAGCACCAGAGACTGAAACAACCTGAAATATTTTCCCATTTGAATATTAGAGATAAACATATACTTTACACCAAATATAGCCCTACTTATTTAAAAAAAAAAATTAATCTAGGTTTCATGAAGGTTTTTAAGCTCTTTTTTATTCTACAGGCTTAGCAGTGTTCAGTTAAAGTACATTCTCCTTCCCCGGCTCATACAATATATCTTAGTATCTACCAAAAAGACAGCTGGTACCCATCTGTCTGTGCAGAATGCCGCTTACATTGCTAATTTAACTAGCTCTGTTTTCAGCTGCTTGTTCCCTCCTCTCTCATATCACACACTGTTCACTTCAAGGATGCCATACTTACTTTAAATATGTCTCAAATACATCGCTTTTTAAAAATAATTCCCAACAGCGATGAAATAAGTAGGTTTCGGTCTATCATTTTAATTAAGTCCCAACTCACCAGCACAGACCTGAGGGGAAGAGTGAGCCCATTTGATGTATCCACACACTAACACACCCTTGCGCAAAAAGGTTAAATAGAGACAACACAAGTAGAGACATTTAGCCTAAACAACCTCAAACCTGGGCACCAATAAAATCTGAATTTGACCCTGTCTCAGGACTACCTGTCTTAGCTGTGGCACCAGCCAAAGGGGGAAACCTCAGTCAAGCATGGCCAAATGGGCTTGCTCCTCGAATCCAGTTCTTCTTGTGCAGCGTGAGCAATTCATACCCATTCTCCCAATGAGGAAGAGTCTAGGTTTCTAGGCAGGATTTATTTAGGCTGGATATGAATTTTCCTGCAATATCTTTTAAGTACCATGAGAAAGCTTACAATCAATTTTCTTACACTAAAAAAGCAAAGCTATAAAAAGCAAAGCAATATAATAAGTGCAATATACATCTATGTGAAAAGCTACTGACATTTACACTTGCGCTATTCTAAGACTAACGTGAAATTGTACAATTGCATTTTTCTACTTCTTGAGAAACAACAGGCACAATAGTTACTGTACCTGGAGATCAGAGACTTGGCAGAGAACAAAATACAAGACTCCTGTAGCTCAAGGGGAGCCCTCTGGTAAACGAGAGTAAAATGGACTACAAGCCATCTGTTTCAAGTCATGAAGACACCCAACTAGCAATGCCTTCTGCCCAAAGCAGAAAGGCTTAGAGAGTGTTTGGGTGCCGTAGTACACTGTGGACAACGCATCGAGTCAATACGTCAAGAGCTCTCCTGCTCTCCTCGGCAAAATTAGACACCGTGCCTTCCCAAACTGGGTGAATCTGACATTCAATTTATGCTCAGCTGAAGTACGCTGAAGCTTTTAAATGTAGCGAAGAGAGAAATTTAATCTCTTGACAAATGAAGACACCAAAATGGCTTCCTAACACATTTAAATGATAGCGCTTAGACAAAACCTTTGGGGTTTTTTGGTGGTTTTGTTTAGGTTTTTTTGACAGGGCAGAAAGAAGAACCTAAAGGAGAAATTAAGAGGGTGTTTCCAGCCCTACCCAGTGTCTCTTTTAGGGGCTGTTCCCCACCAGTTTCTGTAGGCAGCATTGTCCAACCAATCTCAGACAAGTACAAAGGGCAAAAATAACAAGGATCCACAGATGCGTTTGCATGGTTAACAGCTCTCTCTTGAGATTTTCTGCCACAATACACCTTAAAAACATTTAGCAAGGAGGTAACTACAGTCCATCTAAGGGACTACGACTGTATATTTAAAATGTATTTCTACTGAAAAAAGGATTGTTCCCTGCTATTCCTTACTAAAAGTTTACCTGATCTAATAGTCAAAGCAGCAGTGCAGCAGTGACCTCAAGGATCCTTCCAGCAAAAGCCTCCCTACTTCAGGAAAACCACAACAGAAATCCCAAGTGTTAGAATTAATTGAACTGCTGACTAATTGTAGGTAAATGAAATTTTGTATTTGTTGGAGGCCTTCTTAGATCAGGCTTGAATGTTAAAATCTTATGAGTCTGAGAATAGAAACAGCCATCATTAAAGCTTTCCGAGACGAGATTCACAGCCTCTTCATACCTGCGTGCTACAAACGCCATACGCACTGATAACAAAACCACCACCCCCACGCAGCTCTCCAGTCTCCATGGCCTGCGTGAAAACTCTCACTGTCAAATAGCTATGAAACCTCCTTTACCTGAGAACTGAACCCCTCTAGACTGTGGCTTGAAATTGGCTACCTTAATGTGCTCATCAAAAGAAGAAAAAGGGGGGAAAAAAAATGTGAAATATTGGCAACATGCAGAGTGGCCAAGATACTGCAAGAAGCAGAATGATTATGCATCGTGATTAGAAGCATTTACATGCACGGCATCAATGCTATTCACCTGGACAAAGACAGACTTTCTTTTTTTTATCTCTGACCCATTACGACTGCCAAGAAATATTTACTGTCACTGCCTCCGTAAACTTCAGATTTTTGAGCATCTCCTAATCTATTGTCACTGCACAAAACTCCCACAAGTACCTATTGTGTATGCCAGCAAACAATCAGCATCTGTGCTGAGAGACACGAGCTCAGCCCAGCTCTTACTGGAAGGAAACCGGGTGCACTTTTCTGATGGTCACCTCTTCATGCGAATAGTGTTTCCTGGTGTGAGATTAGAACTTGCAAAATGCGTTTGCTTAATAGCACCGTATTTCAAATCCAAAAGGAACTTCTAGGCCTTTGCATTTGGGGTTTGAGAAATGTCGGCGCAGACAACACTTTCCAAGAGCAAGTAGTGGAGACAGCTATTACAAAACTTCGTTAGTCAAGCCTCAGAGTTACCACAGTCCACTTGAAACCAAGTCACGTACGTGAAATTATAGCATTTGCTATGTTTTGCAAACAGATAGCCAATTTCGAAGGAAGATTTGGATTTGGCCCATACAAAACTTCTTCTGTAGCTTCATCCCTCCGTGCAAATCCCCTATTATTTGCACATCTTTCAATACTAGCCCAAAGCTGTTTCATTAAAAGCTAGAGCGTCTGCCCATCTTGGGAGAGTTGGCGCTGGGATACGTGCGCCCTTACACTCTGCAGTGCAGACATGCAATCGCAGTGCCACGGCGGCACGTCTGTCTTTCTTTGCCAGGAGCAAACCAGCAATAGCTGCAACCACTGAAAAAAAAAAATCTCCAATGTGTTGCTTCAGCCCATTACATTGCAAAGCAAATGTTGCTTTGGGCAGAAACAGCAGTAGGATAGCTATTTAAAAAAGGAAGGAAGGGCAGATGCGGCAGAAAAAAGGGAGAAGGGAATGGGACCAATAACACTTTTCCAAATAAGATGGAATTTACACCTGCTGCAAAAATACCAACCTCTCAAACTTCTGAGAAGTTAAGGAGTCCTGCAGGCCCTAAAGGCATGGTTGCCAGAGGGAAGAAAGCTGCTTCTCATGCAGCAGATGCAGCCAGGTGTGGGATGATCCCAAATGACAGGTCTCACTGAACAGTGGGATCTGCTGCAGGGAGCTTCCCCCAGCTGGTGGCACCCAGCATGGTGAGCCCCAAGGTGCAGCACTGGGTGCAAGCCTCGTCAGCCTCACCGGACTCCACGTCCTCCGGCTACGGGGCACGGCCATGGGGAGCATCCGACCCCAGCTCTGCTGACATGCCGTCCCTGGCATCTCTCCCCCCTCCCCTAGGGGTGTCGAGAGAGGAACTTCAGATCTTGTGTGTTTGGTCTCACGGTGCAAATGTCTCCCGGCCACTAGGAAATCAACATCTTCCTCCACCCAGTGCTGTTCTCCCAGAAGAATGGGAAGGAGACCCAGGAGCCATTTCAGGCAGCTCAGCAACAGGAATGAGAATACGATGCTCTCCACACGACTAAAACTAAAACTGAAACCAAAAGGGTTGGTTCTATTTATAGAAGGGGGGCAAAAAAGAGTCAGCAACTGCACTTTGGCCATTTTCGTGATCTCTTGCTCTTCTTCCTACTCTCCATTGGCAGAGCTGCCAGGGAAGCAGCCACAGCCCAGCTCGCTACAGCCGGCCCTTGGTGTCCCCGGGCACTGAGTGGCAAAAGCAGGTCCCTCGCCCCAGCCTGGGGCACCGACTGTGGCAGTCCTGCCTAAGGAGACTACCGAAACACATGGGCCTAAGGCCACTTTACCACCATCCATGAGGAGGGCCAGCAAAGGCCCAAAAGGGCTTGCCAGCGTCCCTCTGTGGCCGGGGGCAGGCCAGCCCCCCCCACCAGCTGTGGCTCTGGTGAAGGAGGTTTGTCTGTCCTGCAGGAGCAGAAGTTGGCAGATCCTGGGCAGAGAGATGTTAGTGGGGGCAATCTGTTCCCTTTCCTTGCTGTGTACAGGGACTCACAGACCGGATTGGAAGTAACGGCAGTGCGATCCCAGGCTGTACCATGGTCACAGGGTGCATAAAAATCAGAGGGCAGAAGATGGAGCTCATCACCTTCTACTAGCAGAAGACAGCTCTCCACTGATCATTTCCTCACAGTTCATCTGAATTAACTTTCATTACCCTGAGGTACCTGGAGTGTGGTTGACTTTAGCAGAGATGTCCGGATTTCTTCTGGTTTACACTCCATCTGAATTCCTGCAGAATCCAGACTCACAGATTTCATTTCCAGGCAATATTTCTGTCTGGGAAAAACCCGTAAGGGAACATTTTAACTGTTAGTTGCTCTCTAAACCTTGCGTTCTGACTGGTCTTTTAGGAACAAATGTTCCACTGCAATGAACCTCAGCTGCAAACTGATCCCAGGGGATCAATCGATTGGATTGTTCTCAGTTAAGAAACACGGTTGTGAGACATTCTTTGAAAGCGTGAACAACAGTGCTCTGTTTGATTTGTAGACACACGCAAGTTTTGGTCAAACTTACAAATTTACACATCTGTAGACACGTGCAAGAAGGAGCACAAGGGGATCCACTCCTTTTGCCCGCATGCTGTGTCGGGAGGGGGTGTGCCTACCTCCCGTGCCATCAGTGTTGCAATGAATAACTCCTTAAAAGGCCCCAGGCAGAATTTGTGGAAAAATCTGTTTCGCAGTGTCTTCACAAAAGAAAGATGAACGTATGCACCTTGCACTTTTTGGCAGAAGATACATGTTTAAAGGCAGTGAATAAATCATCTTCCAAAGACAAGCTTGAGAAACAGGCACCAGAAATCAGGGTCCCGTTGTCGACACTGGTTTTATAGCATAGCGCAATCACCCTTTTTCCTCCTTTTCAGCCTAAACCTCCCTTTGTTCTACTGGGTGCATGTTTTTCCTTAGGAAACAACCAGTTTATCGCCTCTCTAATGAACAGTCACCTACCACAAGCTCTTTTTTCTCCTCAGTGAGTTGGAGACACGGCTGGCTGAACTCGAGGACCAGTCCTCTGCTTGTGTTTAGCGCACCCGAGGAAGGGCTTGCGTGTTCGGCAGGGTCTCTGTGTTGTTGTTGCTTCCCCTCCCCAAATCTCAGTTGTTCTAACAAAAAACCATCCCTCCGAGCCACCTACCATAAATATATGCGACCGCCCAGCACTTGTTTGTCCACAAGTCTGCAGCTGAGACCTGCGGTTGCCGTGGCCTTCAAGGGGCTTCTTGCCTGGGGCAGATAACAAGGCATGGGGCAGCTCAGGAGTGAAAAATTTGGCCAACTGGACAAAACATTGTTTCAGTTCTTCATATTAAAAAAAAAAAAAAATCACAGGGGCCTGTGCATCTTTTATCTGAATCTTTTCCTTTTTAATCAGTAAATTAATTTGCCATTTAACTGATACTTCCCATGGGAAAAATGTTAGTCTTTGTGAAATACATATACTCTGATCAAGGAAGGTGAGAGATAAATTTTATCTGAGGTGGGTTTGACCAACACAGAATATCTTTTTTAATTGATATGCTCTGAAATATTAATCATCGCCATAACATTTATAAGGCTTCTACCTATCAGCACCTTCCCTCACCCAGCACATGGGTTTTTAGATACTCAGTCCCTCAAAAATGTAAATGTAACCTGGTGTAACACATTTCCTTCAGAGACAAACTTTGTGAGCTGGAGAGAAGTTGTCCATTCAAAAGCACCGCATACAGGGATGATGAATGTAGGGAGCAATGTGAAAATACCTTTAAAATTCAAATTACAGTTAACATGAGGTGATGTTGGTGGTTATTACAGCAAGCAAAATATTACAGGTATGAGAAGTAAAGAAATTAGTTTTGACCAAATACTGCAATATTTCACTTCAACTTTTCTAAAACAAAATAGTTTTTAAATTTTCTTGCATAAAAAAATCCAATCTTTTGTGCCTTATTTCAAGTTAGGATAACAGGAAAAAAATAAATTCTTCTAATGATAACCCTCCCTCATTTTACAGGAATGTAGAGAAGTTCATTAGTATTTGTGAACCATACCAAGTTGATATAATTTATGAGAAAATGAGCACTTTGGATGACACCAAGTAAGATATACATAAGGCTCCAAACTAATTAATGAGGATAGAGAGTTTTTGAACACTTATCCCTCCCATGAGGACCATCTGTTGTAAAGTGAACACAGCACTTGAAGAAGAGTCTATAAATGTAATTAAATGCTGAACAGTAGCAAGAGGTGTCTGGGCTAAGTTTAAGTTAGGTGCATTAAACCCTGGTATTTTACAATTTTTTACCATTTTTTAAAGCCTTTTTCTAAAGGTTTGCATTACAGCATCAACTGGTTAAGTTACACAAGGTGGTACACAAACACACGCAACGGATGACAAGCCCTGCACTGAGGAGTTCAGCGCCATGACAAATGTGTTAAGACCTCTGAGGGGACTAAGGTACGTACCTAAATCCAAGCATGTAGCTCCCTTCCAGATGTCCAAGCTATCTGAGATGCCCCCATCTCCCTGGAAACCCCAGCACTTCTTTAGCAGCATCCAGGTTTTAGGGACCCGGAGAAATCCCTCTGCAAATATGCCTAACTACTCTGGATCATTGTCACAGTTTGAGGTAAAACAGAATCAATTTTCTGTCCAGCAATTTTACTGAAAATTTACAGCTAGGTCTCTTCTAACTGCTGAAATTACCAGCATGTTGTGCAGAAACTGTTCACACTCAGAGCAATAAGACCCGTGTTTATAGCTGATGCCGAGGCATGGGATGCAGAGAGGCTCCAGCTTATACTTATTGCTATAACGACCAAGAACAGCTAGCTTTATTTGGAGGGTCAGAAGAGGAAAAGTGGAGAGGGGTTGCACCTGTGGGGAGGAGTGGACAGGTGACCCAAAAATGACCCATAGGGTATTCCATCCCACCTGCCTCACGCTCAGTGTAAAAGCTGAGGGATCAAAGGGTCAGTCCTCTTGTTTCAATGGCCGGTGTCCAAGGGGGGCTCCGTTCGTCTGCCTTTGATCCCCATCCTGAATCCAGACCCAAAATCCAGTCCCTGTCCATCACTGAGTCCAGCCTGGGACTTCCCCAGTGCCTGACAGTGTTGTGATTTGTCATCCTGGGAGCTTGATGCAGTTTTGTATATTTTTCATTATTTTCTTTTTATTATTAATATTTTCATTAAAGTAGTCTAGTTCCTGCTAAACTCACAAGTCTCTCTCTCTCCTCCTCTCCTTGGAGAGAGAGGTGGGGGACAGCATCTGTTGTTCACCTCAGTGGCCAATCTGGCCCAAACCATGACAGTCATGCGTAGAGGGAATGTGCTGGGAGCAAACCTAGAATTCATTTCCTTGCTCCTTTGTGTGGGTTACCATGTGGTACAGGCAAAGTCAACCTCCCTCTGAATTTTGTGTTGTCACTGGTAACATGTGAGTTAGTACATTGGTACCAGCGAGGAGTTACTCTCCAGCTGCAAAGTCTTCAGTGCCTTGAGATGGAGAGAAGGTGGCCCGCTGCCCTTCTGGCTCCCCGTTTGTAACACCACCGCCACCTCAGGTCTTTGGTTTCATGAGCAGGACTACTGGTCCTTCACACACCACACGTGCCTGCTCACGGATCAGCTGCTCACCTGCCACATTTTACAAGGGCTCTTTTAAGGCAAGGTGACATCCGTGACCGTTCATCTCAATCTTGTGAACTGGAACTTTCCAAATCGCTGATTTCCAGGTTCAGCCATGTCAGCGCTGTGGACTGAACCAAGAACGCTGTTGACTGCTCTGAACTGCACCACCCTCGGTCTGAATTAGAGCCCTGGATTAGCAATTTAACAAATCACTTTGTCTTAAGCACGTGAAGAACTCTGTTGAACCTGATTGCCGGCTTACATGATGGGCAGTAGGCACGGGCTTAGGCACTTCACTGAGCCGGCATTTAAGCGATGCCACTGAACAGCTGTGTGATGTGGAATAAATCACTTCATAAAAATCCCTGATGTTTTCACTACTGTAAAAGTGAGACCTGTCCCACTGGCACATTTTGAAAAGCACTAGAAAAATGTTTTTATCTGAATGGCAGATAATAGATGAATTCATGCTTAACTTGCATTATTCCATTTTAGAAAAATTAGTTTAAAAAAACCCCTTTCGTAGCAGCACAGTAATGATAATTGCAGCTTAATTACCCATAACTGATTCTTTATGCCCTGAAATAATTTATTCTCCTTTTACACTTGTCTCTGATATCCATTAGAGTCATTACAACTGTGAGTCTATAATTACATACTTTGCATTTTAACGTTCTATGCCAGTTTGTGATCTCTTCTTATCTTTCAGTTAATTTCATTACTGAAACATCGAGAAAATTTCCATACGAATCTTCCAGAAGTTCTTGAGATTTGATTTGGGTAGGTTTGGGACTTATGGAAGCCCAGCCAGCCAGTTCTTAGGACAGAGCTTCTGTATGTGCAGGCAAGCCTGGCTCTGCCAGACGCTCTGTGTAGTCTCCACATCACGGTGGGATCCACTGCTAGGAGTCTGCCTTCAGGTTTGGGACTACATTTAGCATTAGTTGGAGGTTAGGACACAACTAAGTGCTTGGGAGAAGAGTGGTTAGGATATGTCTGTGTGATGTTTCAAGTTAAAAAGATGCTAAAGCCTGCAGTAAGGTTGATGCCTAAAGCTGATGCCATTTTAAGCATTAAAATAGAGGAACTATATGAAGTTTGGGTTGTTGGGGGTTTTTTTAAACACAGAAGACATACTGCAAGTTACAGTAAAAGAAACACAAGTTAAACAATGCAGATTCAAGGTGCCTCTTCAGTGGTGGAAGTTGATGGTCCTTTCTGGACCAAGGGCTCCGGAAGGACTGAAGGTGCAGGAAGTCAGCGTCCTGGCTTCTCCCAGCATGTCTGTCAGCGGCTCAGTCTGTACTGCAAATTCAGAGGCTGTACCAAGACCCTTCTCTTCTTCCCTTCTCCCAACTTTTCCTCCCCTGCTTGCCCCAGCCCCGCAGCAGACAGTGCTCAGCCCCGTCCCCATCCCCTCGTGCTGGGTGCCCGGCTCTCCCAGGCTGCGCTCGCTTGGCTGTGCCCTGGTGCACTCTGAAGCCCAGCACAAACCATCAGTTTTCCTGTGACTTGCATCTCCAATCTCCTCTCGACAAGACTCTTCCAGGTCCACTTTCTGCCTCGCAGCACCACCGGTAGGAGACACAGGGTTGCCAAAAGCCACGACCCCTCCTTGTTGCAAATAAGCATGTCCCACTCCATACACACGCACGTGTATGCTTAGCACCGGTGAAAAACTGGGTAAAATCACTGCAACAGAACAGAAGAGGAAAACATGGATTTCCTCTGTGCTTTCTCACAGGTCTCACCTTGCAACCGACTTTCTGTCTGAATTACAAAAGGTTAGTAAGCATGATTATCTGGCACAGGAAAGTGACCATGTGGGTGACACTCTATCGTCCTGACCAAACCTCAAGGGAGACAGCAGTACCCCGAGGGGCTAAGAAGGTTTAATGCCCGAGGTGAAAGATCTCAAACTAAAACCTGTTTTCATACCAGCTCTCTGACTCACTAAAAGCTCCCAAGCACATGTTTTACTCCCTGTTTTTCAGCTTCGCTTGTAAGACTAGAGTCTAGCTAACGATACCAAAAACTGTCTGCAACCTCCCTGTGACAAAAGCTGAGACAAACAGTATTCTACAATCCCTGCACTCCAACAGTTGTTTCACAGCCAGAAAAGCATTTTTTCCATGGCTATCATGGTGTGAGCAAAATTGCTTAGCAGATGCAAATATGAAAATAAAATGGGGAGTGTGGTAATGCCTTCGAATGGACAAATTACACTGAAGGACAAATATGGTGTAAATACGGTGTTGTGCAATAAAAATTTCACACAGAGGGCAAGTAAAATTTGAGCTGTGTACAGCAGTTGGAACAAGTTCTTCTACTTTCCCATGCCACATATTTACCCCATAGAACCACGAGAGCCTAAGAATGAGACGTTAAAGTGAATTTCCTGTTATAATGTAACAAAGGAAAAAAACCCCTGTCATTTCCTCAGCTGGAATGGGCATACTTTTATTGAGTCAGGGATTTATTTTCTTAAACAACAAAACACCTTCCTCCCTCCTTCTCTCCCTAGTTTATTATTGCTTAGAATAAGAGGGATAAACCAGAGAGATAAGGAGAAGAAGGAAGATGGTTGGCATTTCCAGAGCAGAGTTTTCACCCTTTATCAGAGCATACGCTGCGGGGGGCCACACGATAACAGAGTGAAAAATTAAGTGACTCCAATTACCTGATGGTCTTTCTCCTTTAATTCCCCCAACCAGTAACCTCCCCAGCAGTCCACGCGGCAATACTGGCAATGCCTGACCCTGCATTTCCACATCGCCCCGAGCAGCACCAGCACCGCGACGACCATTTTTAAAAAGGATGTTAAGTCTAAAGAAGACAGTTGTTACCAGCTTTCCTAGCTTTAATGGGCTGGAAATAGGCCAAGAGCCAGGTGCTGGAGCTCAGCAGTGGATTTGTGCATACGGGAAGCAAGCGGCAGCCAACATTTTCATAGCTGCCGGGCGCACACAGCTCTTTGAACTTGTGCCCCTTGCACGCACCAAAATAGCCCAGCAGGCAAGGGATGCCCCTCACGTGCAGCCGAAATCCTGGTCATAAAGCACGTTCCTCATGGGGCAAAACAAGCCTTCTCACAGCGGAGTTCCCAGGATTGCCTCCCTGCTGGACTGCTTGGGATTTCAAAGCCAAATAAAAGCCCACGGCAAGTAAACCAGGCTGGCCGAGACAAGTCCTTATGGAATACTTGCACAAGCGGCACGGCACAACTCGGTGCTGATATTTCTTCACTGATGTTAGAAGAAGAGAGAAACAGCTTTGGGCTGAGATCCTGCAGCTCACAGGTGGGTAACAGGGCACCAGACACCGCGGTACGAAAGCATTGGCACTACTTTTGGCAAATTTGTTGCCTTGAACCATTCAACTCCAGCAGAGCCCCATGCTGAACACACCGTGCCGAGTCCCTTCTGCGCCACAGGCTCTGCTCTTGCACGTGACGTCGTTTCTCTGACAACTTCTGTCTCTTTTTGGCAATACTCTTCAAAAACTCTTCATCCCAGAGAAGACAGAAGCCGAAAAACTAACAAGCTGTCTGCACAAAAGAAGGTAGACCACAAAATTACTTTGTCCCTGCTTCGTATGAGGTCCTATACAATCCCAATGCTCTAGCACATTTGTTTCAAGAAAAGCAACCCCCTGAAAACTGCTGCCTCTTGTATCGTTCCTTATTTGCAGGTTTTTAACGTTGATCTCACGGATAAGTGTTCTGCACTTTTTATTACCAGTATATAACTTGCATATTTAAAAGTCTGTAAAAAAACCCAACATTTTAAATGCTCTTTTTGATGTCCGATAATGTCTTTCTCTGGTTTGACTACTGCAGTTGTTCATTTTGAAGATGCACGTGTTCTTTTGTTGTTCTCTTCTGTCCTGTCCTTCCTCCCCTCATGAGGTACAAATTCGGGCCTCTCTCACCACTACGCGAGTCCCACAGAGGAGCGAGATCTGCTGTTTAGTTTCCAGTGCTCTCATTTTTTCATTTCCTTCTTCCTGCAAATCACTGCAATCGTGTCTTTCTTCACAGGAGCATGAAGCAGCTCCTACCTGCCTTCATGCCTAGCTAAAGCGCTCCACTGCGCTAAATATGTTCAACTTGGAGAAGTCCCCAACAGGTCAAGAACAACTGAAGAAAACCAGCGGCTCCGGAGCAGCAACTGGAGTGGAGCCGGCAGGAGCCTGGCCAGCAGTTGGCTGGTCCTGCTGGTTTTTTTGAGCTCAGTCAGCATCTACACTTGGAGAAGTGGAAAAACTGTGGGCCTCGAGGATTTCAGACACCTTTGTCCATAGGAAGCAAGTGAAACACTGAAACGTTTTTTTTCAACTTGGACCACATCCCTTGCTTTCTGCAGATGAAAGTGCGAGAAAAGGCAGGAGCCCAGGAACACAGACTTCCTCCTCCTCTCCCAGAGACCAGCCTAGTTGGAAGGAAACATCCACTGCTTATCTCCACTTCAGAACGCAGACACAGCCCATGGTGGAAAAACATGGGCAAAGGCCAACAAGAACCCTGGGGGCACAAACAGCAGCTTTGCATCGGAGCCACTCAGTACTCACAGCTTACGACTTGGAAAGCCCGGAGTTTTTTTGGAGCCGTGCTTTTATGCCGCGCGAGAACCTGGCTCAGGATTCCCGTTCGTCGCACTCTCGGCAATAAGTAATGCTGGCTCGCAAAAAAATCACATGCCTGAAAAGTGGCGTGGTGGGAGGGCACGTTCACAATGCACCCAGGCTCTCCTTTGCGCAACTTCTTCTTTCTGAACCACCGGGCACTCGCTAATGTTCCTAAGCTTTTCACTTTTTGTTTTCAAAGGAAAATTGTAATTCTCAAAACAGCAACTGCACCAGGAGATAGGGCTTTAAGGGGAAAAAAACCCACAAAAAACCCCAAAAAAACTAAAGCAACAACAAAAAGGTCCTACAAAGCCCACATTTATTGTCAAAGTCTCTAAAATTAGGAGATTTGACAATAAGGCTTTTGTTCTTACGAACACATGCAACTAGGCAACATGCAGCTTGATTCCTGCAGCCAGTAGATATTCAAAATACTTTCCACATACAATAGGTGTCAATTTGACTTTATTTAAGGAAAAACGGGGAAAAAACAGTAATTTCCATAATACACAGAAGACAAGTTAGATAGCACTGCAAAAAAAAAGGCTGAGTGTTTCACTTGTCACCAGTCTGCTTTGCAGCTCTATGATTAGTAATTTTAATGCAGTTTGTCATTTTGTATTATTGTTTAGCATTTTTATAATCAGCAGAGTTTGGGGTTATAAATCACAAAAAGTGTACTACTACTACTATGAAAAACTAAAAAACCCACAAAAATCACTTTCAAATAAACCATAAATATGTGATGCACATTAGTGTAACAAAACCATTTTTGTAAACATTTTCTCCAACATAACATGTGCATAAGATAAAAAATAAAAACACTGCAGTCATACAAGTTAGGGTTACTTTGACTTAAAGATACAGAAAATTATTACTTATTAAAGCTTAAAACTAAACCTAGGAGCTTTTCTTTTCTTCTTTGCTTACAAAAGCACTGTTTGAAGAGTTCGACGTTGGTATACGTAGTGGTTTTGTAATACCGTCTTTACCTGGCCGCGTTGGCACCTCTGCGGAGGCAGAAGCTGCCAGGCGGGCAGCCCCACCGGANGTCTACGACGCTCGAAGGAGAGTCTTGGGCAGCCGCGCTGGCCGGGGTTGAAGCGTGTACAGCAGTCAGATCTGACACCACAAGAAGGGTCTGTCGAGTCTGAGCTTTGCACCACTCGGTGCTCTTGGNCTAAACCTAGGAGCTTTTCTTTTCTTCTTTGCTTACAAAAGCACTGTTTGAAGAGTTCGACGTTGGTATACGTAGTGGTTTTGTAATACCGTCTTTACCTGGCCGCGTTGGCACCTCTGCGGAGGCAGAAGCTGCCAGGCGGGCAGCCCCACCGGAGGAAGGGGATTCCGCCCCCCCCACCCCCGCCTCCCTCGGAGCCTCAAAACTTCAACAGCACGTATCCGTGACCTGGGCGTCCCTACAGTACTGGAGCATCTTCCTCTAGGTGAATAGCATCAGCTTTCAAGGACTAGCCTAATTTTTTTGACCGCATAGCGCTGGAAGATTTAAATCACGCAGACTGACATTCAATCGAATCAGCTTCGGCAAACTACACTACAGGGCAGCTGTGTGATTCCACCCACGTCTACCATCACACGTTGCGTTTCCGAGTCCCCTTTAGTTCGTTATAGTACAAAAAA
>VZSF01000750.1:65531-165978 GCA_013398295.1 Chionis minor | reverse complement strand
GCTCGAGCCATCGGGCTGGACTGGATCGAAGAATACGCGTTTTAAAAAGCCCCACCTGTCATGCCGTGAAGGAAAGTTAACCGCAGCAGAAGACAAAGCCCATGAAACACTGAGAGCCTGTTCACTGAATGAACAGCTTAAGGCAGCTGTCAACAAAGTACCCCACCGAAGGNAAAAAAAAAAAAAGAGTGAAAACATAAAGGAAAACGGCTGAATTGTGACACTGTGCATTATTACAACACCAACAGATTATTTTACACTCAAGATTTCTCAAGTAATGAACATGTAGCCATTAAACAAATTATTACTCTCAAGACATTTATTACAAATGTCAGAACTTATTCATAAAATAAAACTGACTTAAAAAAAAAAAAAAAAAAAAAAAAAAAAAAAACCAAAGCGGGGATCTAACTTCAAAAAACANACTGACTTAAAAAAAAAAAAAAAAAGAAAGAAAAAAAGCCAGAGCTGGGATCTTACATCTAAACACAAGTATACGCTGTTTTTTATGAATAAGCAGTATTAACTACATTCTTAAAAGAGTTTTAGTGCATTGCATTCTTAAAAAAGAAAAACATCACCGCCCCAAAATGGTTCCTACAACATTTAACAGTTTATAGAACTAGACTAGTTATTTTTACCTGCCTGTTACTAAGCCCACGTGTTAGAAGAGTGAAACCTCTGGTTTTAGGCTAAATTCAGACTTCTATTAAGGATGAAACTGGTTTAAAAAAATGCTTGCTTCACCAAATTTTGTAAGCAAATTACATTAATCAGTGTCTCACTGCCATACCGCTACCACTATTGCCCCAACGGACCACTCTCTCCTCCTGCTGAAACTTGCTAGGCAATAACAGTCAGAAACCTTTCAATCTGGTAGTTTTGGTATTAAGATTAAATTAGACATTAATGGTTTTCATCTAAAAACGTATAAACTAAACCACCTCTTTTATTTTATGCATTAAAAACAATGAGGTAGGCACAAAAAATAAACATATGTAGTTTGGATTTTATTTCTTTTTTTTTCTTTTTTTTTTTCTTTTTTTTTGTTTTTTTTAGTTCTGCGAGTGCAGACTGTGGTAAAACTGTTGTTGCACTTCTAGGTTTAAACAAAAATTAAACCTTTAACTGAGGCAGTGCTAATACTGTGACATAACCAAGTTCTGGCCTAACACAGAATCATTATAGAAAATGAATTTTTTTCCTTTTTTTCCCTTTTTTTTTTTTCTTCTTTTTTTTTAAATCATCTGCACATGTTTCAGGCAATACCTGGTACACAGAAAATGACTAAAGTTATTGGCCAGGCCAAAATAAAACTGCAGAAACAAAAAAAACCCAAGAATTCCACCCCGAGCCCCTTCCCACCCTCCCTGTCCCCAAGAAGAAGTCATCCTAGTCACTGCGTCTTTCACATTTTATAAATATTAACTTCTTAAAACCTGCACCTTCCTCTTTGTCCACATATTGTCACATTACAAAAAAGAAATGTCAATTAAATACATCGTTAACATTACTAGACTAGATCTGCCCTCTGTTTCAGCCAGTCTGACTCTACGCCACTTCTCACCTTCTCTTGCCTGCCTCCTGTCCACTCAACAGCATGTTCATGGTAAGTCTGGTTTGTGGGTTTTTTTCCTTATTTTCCCCCCTCTCTGTTTTAACACTAACAAACAGAGTCCTTCAAAGCCTAGGAATCCTGGAGCTGAAGGGAAAAGAAGACCTGTAGCTTTCTAGCGTGATCCCGAATCTCAAAGACATTGTAGCACCTGATGGCGATATCTTTACAGCACCAGCTGCGTCGCAGCCTCAGTTGAAAAACAAAAAGAAACCTAACACCAGCGATGCCTGCACACACATTTACACAGAGTGCTGCATTAGTGCAGGTCTGTACTCCAGTTGAAAATAATTCCGAGTTATGAAGATCTCAGACTCTGGATGTCAGCAATTCCTTGCCAAATCCCACCGCTTCTACCAGCTCAGAAGAGAAGTCCTGCCAAGGGTCATGAAATAGACTTGACTGCTTCCACCCGACCGTACGGAGGCAAAGAAAACCTGTGAAGAAAAGAGATTGGTAAACTCAACAGGTAAGGCAGCAGTCCTCTGATCTGCCTTCACTGTCCCTGATAATCACGGTGCGATTGCAGTGCGGTGCTGGGTCCACTGGGATGGAGCTGACGTTCCTCATAGCAGCCCGTACGGTGCTGGGCTTTGCATTTGTGGCTAAACAGTGTTGTTAACCCACCAGTGTTTTGGCTTCTGCCAAACAACGCTTGCACAGCATCAAGGACCTGTTGGAGCGGGTCCAGAGGAGGGCCACGAAGATGGCCAGGGGGCTGGAGCACCTCTGCTATGAGGACAAATCTCTGCTGAGAGAGTTGGGGTTGTTCAGCCTGGAGAAGAGAAGGCTCCAGGGAGACCTTATAGCAGCCTTCCAGTATCTGAAGGGGCCTACAAGAAATCTGGAGAGGGACTTTTTACCAGGGCGTGTAGTGATAGGACAAGGGGCAATGGCTTCAAACTGGAAGAGGGGAGATTTAGCATAGTACTCAGGAAGAAATTTTTCACTGTGAGGGTGGTGAGGCACTGGAACAGGTTGCTCAGGGAAGCTGTGGAGGCCCCATCCTTGGAGTGTTAAAGGCCAGGTTGGATGAGGCTTTGAGCAACCAGGTCTAGTGGGAGGTGTCCTTGCCCATGGCAGAAGGGTTGGAACTAGATGATCTTTAAGGTCCCTTCCAACCTAAACCATTCTGTGATGGCTTTCTCTTCCCAAAGGCCAGTGGACTGGGGATGGGCCAGAAGCTTGAGAGGGAACAACTGACCAGAGGGATGTCCCGTAACATATAACATCATAATCAGGGAAAGAGAGGGGATGGAGGCACATCATGGTGATAACATTGGTCTTTCCAAGCAAGCATTGTGCGGCACTGAAGCCCTGCTTCCCGGCAAGTGGCTGGCCATCTGCCTGCCAGGGGGAGGTTGTGAATGAATTCCTTATTTTGCCTGGCTTGTGTGCACAGCTTTTGCAGTCCTTATTGAACTGTCTTCATCTTGATCCACCACTCTTTCCGTTTTATCCCTATCCCATGGGAGGGGAGAGTGAGCGAGAGGCTTGGCTGCTGGTCAGGGCTAACCCACCACAAGTACCCAGCTAAAGTACGTTTACCATCTTGGCAAGGAACTACAGGGGGAGGAATTATACCTTGTCATTGCGTTCGCATAAGAACTTGAGTCTTTGTGCCCTTTTGTGCATGAATACACCGTCCAAGTGTCCAGTTTCCACCGACCGTATTTCGATAGCTTTTTCTCCCCAGCCCATAATCTGGTTGGATCGGATGTATGCTTTGGAAAGAAAACACAGCGCACAGCCCATTAGGACAGGCAGAGGGCAACATGGAGGAACTGAAAAAGCAGAGGAACATACTGAAGCACTCTGGTCAAAAATGACCTGCATGTGCTTATTATAACTACACACATTTTCAGAGTGTTATTTCTGTCTTCAGCATCTTCATGGTGGCTAAAAATACCTCTTTTTTGTTTAATTTCCCTGTGGGTTTTCCACGTTAGTAATATATGCCTTGCCTGAGCGTTCGTGACACAATGGGAACCTTTCAACCTTCAATTAAATGGAAGAAAAATCGAGTTTTTACATAGGCTTTTTCTCCCAAGTGTGGCAAAGAGACAGGCTAATTAGGTGTTGACAAGGAGAAAGCAGAACCCAAGGTTTAAATAGACTAAATCCATCCACTCCAGTATGTCACCAGCACCAGCTCTGTGTCCTGCTCTATTTCCCCTCCTTGCAGGAGTTTGTCAGCGAAAACAAAGAGGAGAAGAAAAGCGAAAACCAGAAAAAAATTGAGCTAGCCTCCTTTAATAGGAGTAATACTTCAAAAAACTGATCTTGTTGAGAAAGCCAGTTGGTCTGAAAAGTATTCTGTGTATCTCAAAAGAGGTTCATATTAAGCGCTCTATGTGGAAATACTATTATTTGTCACAGTGCTCTCTTTGGTGAGTGCACAAAGAAAGTGAAGAAATCAAGCATTTTTCCTTAAGAGTGTCACTGGAGGAAACAGATTAGTAGTAGCATGAGGAGAAAAAATCTGTTCTTGACAGCAGTAAAAAACCAAATAAAGGAGAAAGTCACCAGCATTATGAAAAGGTATATTCAGAAAGTAATTTGATGGATAGTCTTAGGAACACTGCCAAAAATAACATATGGGAACTTAATGAAGTATAAGCTGTTGCCTCTGATTTGCATGCATACTTAACAGAAAAACAGAAAGAACAATAGGTCTTAGCAAGCAAAATTAAAAAATATTTAATTTTGTAGTACTACCCTTTTATAGAATTTTTCTCATTAATTTCCAGTGAAATGAAATCAAATTATCTACTACAGTATAATGTACACCTATAACATCACATATACCATCATGCTGGGAAATTATTTATTTTTAAATATGTCACTAGTGGTAACTGGGCCAAATAGCTTCTAAAAACTGTCAGATGAGACGTTCAGATGGTGTCGGCTGCCTCAGTGCCATTTACTTCACAGGCACACCAGTCCCCAAAGGCTTTGCAATTTGCCAGCTGATAAATTCTGCTTTCTTTTAGATCGAGTCAAGAGCTCATCACCACAGGAGTGAACATGCTGTGCATGAAACTCCTTTAAATCTCCTCCTCCATTATTGTTCACATTGCTCGAACAGCTATCAGCAGTAATGTCTTAATATACACGCTCATTCCAAAGCATGCAAACCCAATGTGTTTGCCCAAAAGGAAGGCGTGAACACAGCCCGTGCTACGCTCCGCGCTGAAATATGGCAGGCAGTTGGGGGGATCTCCAGGTGTGTACTTGTGTCTGTAACACATCTGCACCCATTTTACCACACTCATCGCTCCCACTCTCACAACTACCCTATTGTGAACTGGAGAGATGCGGGAGAATTATCACGCTAAGACAGACGAGCAATCTGCAGGTGAATTAAAGTATACACAGATACACAGACTGTTATCTCCACAGAGTTATCCATAACAACATCTTACCCATCTGCCACCTTACGTGTCTATACTGAAAAGTTTCCACTACTTCGTGGACGTCTAGCAAAAATTCTGTAGCAGCCTAGAGGCCCTGGTGAGTTTTTCATCCCTGTACTCCACAGCTTGCTTGTTTGGATTTTGTTCTTAAAAACTCAGCACAAACCAGAACCATGTGATTACTTTCCACTTTAGACAGCTGTTTTCCAGGAATATTGTGGCATTGCTGCTTCTCAGTCTGATGCCAAACCTGATGCACCGTCCTTCTGCCGGTGTGCACACACTCACGCTCCCCAACGGCGTGCTGTATTTGACTCTGCCGAGGCACTTACCAACTGAAGTTGGCATTTCTCCCCACTGCAGGACCACATCCTTGGTGATCCTTCCATACGTGTTGACGTAAACTCCTTCATCCTCGTAGCAGACCAGTAGCTCCATCCCATCCGTGTTTGGGAGAATGATGATTGCGTGAGGTTGGATACTGCTCTGGATCTACAGAGACAGAAGAGAAGCCTTTTGTTTTCACTCCACAGAGCCTGCGCTGGGAGAAAGGGTTAGGTGATTTTTGATTTTGGCTAACAGCATGTCTGGGATTCACTCACTTTGGAAGTGCTAGGTCTGCTCTCACCAAGCTAGACACCCTTACAGAGCGACAACGAAGACCTGGAAACCTTTGAGGCACAAATGCTCCCATGTTAAGGCAGACATCTAGAACCAACAAAGATTAACTTGCCTGTAGGAGTGCCCATTTCTTTCCATGGGCAGAAAGGGAGCCTGGAGCAAGCAGCCCAGATGCAGACCTCTGTGCTGGAGCGAGTAACGCTTGGGGAGGTGCACCACACGCTGCAGGCCCATCCAACACCTCCGTGTACAATGAGTAACAGGAAACTTTGGGAGCTAAGGCCACCTGGCCTTTGCCAGCCCTGTTGAATCTCATCAGTGGGCTGTCACGTCATCTGTACTACCACCTTCCTGCAGCCTCTGCAATGCACTTGGCCATTTAGCTGCTACCCCTGAAACAGTCATGTCGGCCTGTGCCAGACCTGAGTGGGCAGCTCGCAACCATGGAGACATCCTGACCAGGAGGGGAGGACAGAGAGTGAGGAACAAGCCCCAAAGCACAGGTGGCCACATCTGCTCAGACCCCTCCACCCCATTTACCATGCTAGCAGTGATATATGGGGGAAGCCTGATGTGCTGGTCATCCGAGCAAAGGAAGGGGGAAGAGGGGAAACCAGAAAGGAAAATAAAAAACCCCACCCCAGCAGCAGCTCTTACATGTGTTGGTAAATAAATATCATAGACCGATCCTGAATCCACATCGACAGCATGGAAGCCAGCGCAGGAGCCATAGATCACTTTTAGTCTCTGACCCTCTTCTACGGTCAGATCCACCAGCAATGGCTTATGTACCAGTTCTCCAAATGACTGTAAGACAACCATCAGTGAGATTTACTTTACTGCTTAGAACCAGGATGGATTTTATAAAAATATGCTCTAACGCATCTATGACGGGTTTATTCCTCCTACGCACCTCCGGCCTTCACCCATCAGACCGGTTAGGCTAACATGTCTCTCACGGACAAGGACAGATTACTCTGCACCCTGTTGCATGTCAGTCACGTAACACTGTGAGCTATTTTCTGCATGCGTTTACTTTAGTTGGTCTGTTTGATTTTTAGTAAGAATTGTTCTCCCCAAAGTTCAGGGCAATTTGACACTTCTCTAGTGTTTAATTTGCACAACGAGCAGTAACTGATTGTCTGCGAATCAGTTTGGTAATTATATCAAGCCAGCTAACTTCATTCTTGCTGCATTCAAAACATCACAATGCTGAGTCTCACTAATGACTTGTTCTGCTCAGATGAAGATGTTTAGATTTGGTTTACTTCTCTCTGCCTCATGTTTTATTTATAGAGAGGCAAAACAAACAGTTGTGCTATTTGCGTCATTTTGATTATTAGTTTATGCTCAGTTACAATTTAGAGCCTTAAGTGTACTGCACCTCTGAGCTAAAGAAGCTCCTAAACTGAAGTATTATACAAAGTTCATGGCAGATTTACCAAAGAACTTGTAATACAGCCATGACGAAATGTTGGAACACTCCTGTAAAAGTGGTAACTGCAAGTGGCTATGAGAAAATCCTACGTATGGCTGAAATATACTGTTACCTTAAAGGCCATAAATTTATGGTATGGCTTTGGTGCCCATGCATAGACTTCCACAGAACTCTTCAATGCAATTACCAAGAACTTGATTCTTTCATATTTTACTGAAATTAAAACAGAACAAAAAAGAATTCAGCAGCAATTCCAAAGTCATTCCAGTTACTTCAGGAAAGCAGAAAATGACAGTATTTCTTCATACTTACGTACATTTGGAGGTTTTTAGCAACACTGCATTTTAGGATTGATAATTATATGTAGTTAAGTATTGTGAGACATTTATGCCACAAAAAATCATTACTCTTATCAGTAACTGAACCCATCATCATGTTTTGAATTACCTAATTGGTACACACTTATTTACACTTTTTTCCCCACATCAGACAGCGCTTACTCATTAAGACAAGTAAATTTGTTCCCAGACAGGGACATTTGCAGTAAGAGAAGCCTATGACTGTGGCAGAGTGTATTGGCAGTTCCAGTCACAGCACTGGCAATGGTATTTTGAGCTGATGGCAAAATTCCCCAGGGGAAAGGAGAGGAAAAAAGGGAACTGAAATGAAAAAATTAAGAAACAAGACTATTTCAAAAGCAAAGGGCAAGTTTGATAGTGGAGCACTTTCCTTTGTCCCTAAAGCCTGAGATCACTCATGTGGGGGGAAAAAAAATCCACAGAATTTATCAGAAATGAAGTGTTACGACACAGCTGATCCACAAATTCTCAAATACCTCTCTGTTCCCACATTCAAACAGCTGGCTAAATTAACCATCAAAAAAAGCTCTGTTCACTACTTCTGTTTTCAGGAGGGGACCAATAAAGTCTAGAAATGGCCATTCAAGAAGTATTGCTGGATCTGCATTTCCAGCTGCCATCCGGATTTGGGAAGGAACAGATCATAGGGAATTCCAACTGCTGAGGTTTGTTAACCTCTTTCCTGCGCTCTTTCTAGTGGAGAACACCACACACCGAAAAAAAAAAAAAAGGCATTATTTGGATGACATCAAGAAACCTCAGGAGGTCTCTGCTACCTCTTCACCCCAAGGTTTAGGGGATTATGACACTTTTCTGAAACAATGAGTAATTCCGTGCACTTTCACCTTTTGCCATTATATTTCCCAACCAAAACTGATTTTGAAACGTGGCAGGAGTGAAAAACTCAGATTTGTAAGAACACTTCTTTAATAAATACTATTTTAATGTCTTTTAGATATCTTACTACTGTACAAGCCCGCAGCTTGTATCTTGGTAGGTAACAGGCAGACAAAGCTACTACTTGCCCCCTTTTTAGTCTGCAGGGAAGCAAGATTACTGAACTGTAAGTGTTAAAGGACTTGACACTTTTTCAACAGGCAAAAAAAAGTCTCTCAACCTCCACAGCTGTACCGACTGAAAAACAGAGCTTTTGTCCAGTCTTGTCTAGTTTACAAGACTTCTTGGATTTTTTCCTCGGGAAAGAGGGGGGCTGTCGAACAAAACCACCTTATCTGTGAAAAGGGACCTTTGATAATTCTCATTCTTTGCTCTGGGTGCTATCTGGGAATTCACCCAAATCTTCAGTTTCAAAAGAGCAATTTATCATTTAGAGGAGCCAAAAACTGCCTGAAGCAACCAAGATCCGTAAATGCCACTTCACCCTGACGTCCGAGACCTCTTGCATCAAAGAGACAAGGAAGCGATCAGTGCCAGCTGCCTCGGTGGCAGCCTCCAGACCTCCAGCCCAATATTAGCAGAGCTCATCCTTCTTGGTAACCGAAGCGCAGCTGTCAAAGAGGCCTCTCACTACCTGAAGAAGCCATCTATGGTTCAGAGGGAAGTTCAGTGCCAGGCTGAAGCCCAGGGTAACAAAACCCTCTTCATCTGGAAGAGAATGCTCTTTGTTTCACATGCTTCCCTGCTGGAAAGCCTCCTTTCAATAGCTATTAATGTATTGTTAACAAGCCACTTCATTATGCTGCTGACACCCTGGGGTATGATCCCAGAGAAGTACATTATTAATTGTTCTTGGGGTCGGACTCCTGGTTCAGCAGCTACTTACTGCCATCGTTATTGATTACGCCCCACCAGCAGGTTTTTCCAAGAACACATGCGTAACAGGAGGAGACTGAGCTCAGCCCGATTGCTGCCGCTGCACATTGACTGACACAGCTGGAAAGGAACTGAGCTGGCTCTTAGGAGAAAACCAAACCAAAGGCAACATCCAGGCCCCCTTAAGCAGCATCATGAGACTGAAGCAGAAGAAAGAGCTCTTGGTTCATATCCCCACCTGCAGGGCAGCAGGCTCACTGCATGCTCTGCTGGGCAGTGAATGCTACATGTCTTTCACTAGTTTTGGTGGAAGCTTCTCCAGCCAAATCCACTCAAAAGGCACCTGCCTGGTGAAAACACATTTCATCCCATAACTGTACTGCAGTGGATCTGAGACAGCGTTAGGAAACTTCATGAGCTAAGGGGAATCAATGAATCATCTCAAAGTTAAACATATGCTTCTGTTCCCAAATGCTCCTGCACTAGCTGGTTATGCTTTCTTCTCCCACTCTCTTTCTTCCCCCCTCCTTTCATTTTCCTCCAGTCTTGAAACTATACATTAAAAGAAGAGATTTTTTTGACTCCACTCCAGCATGGGATTTCATCATGGTAAATGATATGGGAAACCTCTTAGTGAAGAGAATAGCTGCTGGTTGACAAGAATCCCTCTGTTCCCTAAAAGGTCTAACAGAAGTGGCAAAATGCTACAAGCCCTCACTGTCCATATTAACACTCTTCTGGAAGTTGCATCCACTACGGGAAGGAGACAGATGGGGATTTGCGCCCGCTCCAGTTCACAGCCCAGCATCCCACCGCAAAACCTCTCCCGCATTCAGTTTAACCCAGTAACTTGCCATCTATTCTGGTGCTTTGCCAGAAACGTTCACCCTGAGGGACAGTAAAGACAGTGAGAAAAAAAGCAAACCTTAAACACAGTAGCTGTACGCACTGCAGTTCCCTTTCTCAGCCTGCTTTTATCCCGACAATTTCATTACTGCATTTGCTACTCACCAACTTTATAGTGCACACAGCCTTCCAAGTCGCCCACCGTTGTCCAGCCCTGTTTCTTTTCTACTTCGGGGTCGTTGTGGAGGATTTTATTTCTTAACCAGGACAAATAGTAAACTCGCAACTTGTTCTTCTTACCTAGCCACAAAATGAAAAAGTTTGGTTTATCTCCATAGGAAGTTAAGTGCAAAAAAACCTCCTGCCCAAGCAAACAGAAAGCCTTGCAGAGCAAACCAAAATGACAACGAAGAAGAAACTGCCGCAGCCACAGAGATGTCCCTCAGTTTTTACGTCCACAACAGCTTTACTCCAGACTCCACCCAAACACACACTTTCCGGATAATCAATGACAGAGACACACGGCAATACTGCATGAACATAAAATGACAAACTCAAGGGAACAGCTCTTCAGTTGTCTGGTTCTTAGGACACAAACAACTTTTATTAGAAAAGGGTCATACTCCCACAACAACAGCACCAGAAAGTCATGCGCTGAGATAAAAACACCCCATACGGCTGAGTCAGAACAGCTCTTTTTTGCACAAAGCTTAGGAGAGCAGGAGGATGAAATTTGAGGCCTGAAATTATCTATATAGCAATCAGAAGAGAGCAGGACTGGTTTGAAAGAAGGAAGCAAAAGTGAAGAAGAATATGGTGATGAAATGTATTTTACAAATTCTTCCCAGTTAAGCGACCAGGATATTTCCACCCCTTATATCATCCTTGGAGAGAAAAGCTGGTCAAGTTTTATTGAGATTGTTCATTATTCCCCTGATGGAAAAGTACCCCAAACAGCAGCACTAAATTTCATTACTGAACCACTTTACACCCGTTCTGTTGTAAGGAAAAATGTACAGTATTGGAAATGGCAGTGAGAGAATTTCACACGGCCCGTGCAAACTTCATCCGCTTGCTAAAAGCTGACGCCTGCTTTGTCAGCAGCCCTTCCCTTGTGCTGCAAGGGGTGTTAATACTTATCAGGCTGCACACAGAAACTGCAAAAGGTGCTGCTTCTCCACAGGTGAGAGAATCTACGTGCCCAGGCCACCTTATCTTCAACTGACAATGCATCTGCCACGGTCATCAAAAGGCAGCTCAGGCTCTTAACTCGCAATGCGAGAAGGGCCTCTTTGAATGCAGAGCACCGTTCCTGATAAACTTTATCAGCGATTCTTTAACTACTAATGGCCTACAAAGCGTTTGCTGAACTAGCGAGAAGGTGGCCCCAAATGCACATACTCAAAGCTTGCATCCTCCTTCCTGCAGCTGCTTTGCTGCCCAAAGCCATTACAGTCCCACCAATGAAGCTGGAGACAAGGAAGAGAGACCATCCCTGCTTTGACTCGGAGCCATTTGATAGGGTTCCATGAGGTCTCTCCGCAAGGAAAGGAGATAGGAGAGACGCTCTCAGGGACCCAACTTGTCAGTGGAGCAGCTCCATGCTAGCGCTTCACCAGCCACGATGACAGTAGACAGTGTTTCACAGCCCCTGGAGCTGAGAGGAAGACAGCTGACCTGTACTGCAGTCAGCTCTGGGCTGGCCAAGTGACTCAGTACTGCTCTACGCTGCAGAAAGCCATGACCTGTCAGGATGGTCCACCTGGAAGCCTGCCAGCCAAATCTAGCTAGAGAGTTTAGAGTTCAGTCTTTAATTTGTCTTTTATGCTGTAACATGATGCCTACTGACGGATCGGTTCCCAGCTGGCTCTCGATTTTGGAGACAGGGACGGCATCAGGGGATATCGGCTGCAGCACGACACGAAGCCTGAGTACCAAGACCATCCTGCTGCCCGGCCAGCTCCATGCTGGGGTCCTGGCGCAGGGGATCCCCTAACAGAGGGAAAAGCGGCTGCAGGGGCTGGGACAGCACAGGGGGAAGCACAGCTTGCAAACAGGCTGCTCCGTGGACTCTAGCACCACAAGCCCTTCTGTTACAAAGACGCACAGTCTAAAAGATCTTCTTTATGATTACTTGGATGAGGAAGGGCAGGAGGAAAAGAGGAGGCAGTTTCAAAATAAAAAAAAAAAATCTCTTCACTGGGCTTAAATTTAAAGTGGAATTGGAGACCTGTTTTAAAATACTGGACCTGCTATTTACTTTTAAAAGCCCCTCTGCTCTGATGGCATGAAATGAAACGTGAAGTAACATTGTGCTCTCCTTTGTTTATCCCCACTACAAACGTGACAGCAGATTTGGCAGTAAATGAGTACCCTGATTTATTGCCTGGCTTCATATTTACTAAGCCATGTTTCATAAAGGGATAAAGCTCCACCACTCCTGTAGCTTTCTAAAGATTTGGAAAAGGGACTAGAGCAGGAAACAATATTCCCAGAAGTCCCACATCTGACCAAGGAAAGGTCCTCCCGTGAAAATACTGCAAACGATAGCCACAAGGGCCCTTTTAGAAACATTGAAAAATAGGGAACATAGTCCAGACCAGAAGGCACTACAGTTCTGGGTGAGGAAGAGCTCAGAGGGCTCAAGGTCAGTACAACGCACCGAATGGTTTTAAAACCATGGCAAGTCCCTGTCCACTGGGAGACAAATTCTCTCTCAGATTATGTCCACGGCTTTAGCTTCCCTAGGAGCTTAGTCAAACTTGAAGACTCAGAACAAACAGTACACACGGGAATTTCCCAGCACATGGCTAATTTTTTATTTTTTTTCTTTTTTGGTTCACATGATGTGCACAGGGGTATTTCTCTCCAACCGGAAACATTTTACAAAACAAAAACAGAGAAATATTTCAAGTGTGTTCCCATTGTGTTTCAGTGTCTAGACCACAAGGAAAGTCACAAGACCGGAAATTCCTCTGCCTTTCAGCAGCCTGACATGAAAAGAGCAGGACCGGTTACTTCTATAAACATGGCTATGCATGTATTTCAACAAGTTACGCTGCTCTTAATTCTCTTAATTTTCATATTGGGAGTGAGGGGAGTAGGTACTTCTGTTTGTAAATCTCTACCAGTCAGTTTAAACAGCTCTCAAAAAATCTGGTGGGTTTTTTTTTTTTTTTGGTGTCTAATTGTTACGGTCATGAAATAAGAAAGAAAACTGCTCTAGCCATCAAATGAACTGATCAGCCAGTGACTTATGTGAGAACTCCTGGCTCCGATTCTCCCACAGACAGTTCCAAATGCCAAGTCCCTTTTCCTATATTGAGTTTTTGTTTTTATTGTCGCTGTGGTTTTTAATTATTAGGCAGGCAGATTCCAACCAGTTCTTCTACTCTGTCATCACTTCCTGCCTTCCCGAGTGCCACCATCAGCCAGTTGGGCTGGCAAAACCCCCAGGGAGCCACAAGCAGAGCACGTTCTGTATGCACGTTGCTGCTCTCTCCTCCAGCATTTTTATGACTCTCAGCACTATATTATCTGAGCAGCCGAAACTATGTTTTTGCCTCCCAAGAGTATTAACTGAAGAACCGATTAACTACTCTGCTTTGACCTGCAAAGCTTTTTTGTACCAGCTGCAGAAGCTCGCTATCTCACAGAAAAAAGCTCACTTCCTGAAAAAAAAATCAAGGGAACATATGGCCAAGAGCGCTGTAGGGAGCTGAACAATGCCCCCAGCAGAGCAGTAGCAGTCCTGGGACAAAGCTTGGGGGGCAGCTCCCTAACCAAGCCGCCCCAAAACACACCATTTGCAGAAACACATCCCCGTGTCAGTGTTCCCAGTTTGCCTGCAGAGGTGGAGCAACTCACTCTAAATAAAAAGACACTAAGAGAAGTCCAGCATGCGCGTAGCTTAAATTGAGCACCGCAGCGCAGAAGCTGGAAGAGGAAGGTAAGGGGGGGTCTGAGCATAAAAACATCACGGTTTCACCCCGTGTGCTTCCCCCACCCTGCCTCTCCGTGGGCAGGGATGCCTCTTTTCCTGCCTCGTACTCCAGTAACCTCCCATAAAACGCAGCAGATGGGAAAGACATGAAGACATAAACCAGTCAAAGATCAGCCGATTTCTTAAGGGTTAATGTAGCGTGTCTCCACAGAGGAAGCAATAGTTTTGAAGGAAACAAAGAAAATGGGTATGTCAGGGTACTGGGATGGTGACTGACGCAAACGTAAATAGACCTAAAACAATTACACAGGAGACTGAATCACAGACACTTGTCGTCTGTGTAGGGTATGCTTCAAACCAACAGATTTTACACAAGTTGAATTACACAATATTTTTGTTTATAAGGTCGACTATAGAATAAACTCTATCAAATGGTGCTTTTCAAAAAGCTTACATTTTAACATACAGCATTAGATATCAAAAGGACACACAGCAGGCTGTTTTTTTTTAAACTCTCCTTGACTCATCTTTCCTTTTTAAAGATTTCACAGCATAGCTGTAGCTGAGAAAGCAGCAAACAACAAGCCAATAAAATATGGTTGTTCTAGACAGAAATGAAATCCCACATTGATGACACCAGCACAAGCACGGTTCTTTGGACCTGTAGTAGCACATCACTGCTAATGCATTAAATTGCATCAAATTGTCTAGGTGTATGTCCTTTTTCCACAAGTGTTTGGAGAGCCAGAGAGCTCCTCCAGTGGAGCCAGAGGGGCTCTGGAGCTTCAACAAAATTTTGGGTGGCTCTGAAAAAGGACACAGGGGTCACTGTGAGAAACCTCATATAACATCCTCTCCCTGTCACATATGTGCAGCACAGCAAAGGCTGATTTCACAAACTAAAACAAAGGGAAGGTAAATGGCTGAACGACACCTGTGAAGAAAGATTACCAGGGCACCACATCGAGTTGCTTAAAAGCAGGATAACCTTATGCAATAACTCTCTGCAGGCCAAAGAGTCTGGAACCTCAAGCTTCGTAAAACACATTTTTCATGGGCGCGCACAAAACACAAACACAACAATCACCCCCACCCTTCATCTCCCCTTGCTTTGCCGTCTGCAGTTGCACACAGCGAGAGACAAGGCCAAAAGCTGTACAGCTCTGCCTTCTCAAACTGGTATTTTCCACATCACATACGCAGTGCACTCCCCCCTCTCTCAGACACTCACGCTCAGTCCACATCACTCTTGTTTCCCTACTCTGCAAGAGCATTTCCCACTCTACAGATTTTCACACACGAGGTGTCTTTAAAACCAAGTAGCAAATCCATACTTTGGTTAGAAAGAGGCCAGGTTGAAAGGAATCACGACAGAGGAAAAGAACGTCATTTTTACAAACTTCACAAAACATTAACTTACAGCTCCCAAATACTCAACAAAGAAAGCCAGACACTTCCCCCAAACCCATGCAGCATTTTTTTAAGGCCACCCCACAGGAGGAAGGACAGGGGGCAAGCAGGCACCGGGGGTTGTGTGGAAAATGATTCACTTGCAGAGACAAACTGTAGGACTCAGAGAGGTGAAATGATGGAAAACCCACTGACTTCAGTCAAGTCAGGACTTCCCCCTCAACAGGCTGCCAAGAAAAGTGTTCTGCCAGGCCATACCAAAAGGGGGAAAAGATCACGTTCACCAGTTAACTTTACCAGAAATTGTCACCAAGACATTCAGCCCTTCAAGTACATCCATTTGCTGGAATCGTCTTCGATTGATGAGCGGATAAACCTTCCCCTGACCACTTCTGTCTAGCAGCATCAGACCACTTTCAGTGCCCACTAACAAGTTCACTCCTAGAAAAAACAAAAACAGATCTGAGTTAGTAGGCAGATTTTCCAGACATTCTGATGAACTGATACTTGATATAGCAACCGTCTTGTTTCAAGCAGGTCTAACCACTGCTGGTTGTGTCTCAGCTGCCTGCAGCCTAAAAGATCTTGTGATGTAGAGGCTGTCTGTTTCTCCCCTCTACTCCGCTCTTGTGAGACCCCACCTGGAATAGTGTCCAGCTCTGGAGCCCCCAACGTAAGAAGGGCATGGACCTCTTGGAGTAGGTCCAGAGGGGGGTCACGAAGATGATCAGGGGGCTGGAGCACCTCTGCTATGAGGACAAATCTCTGCTGAGAGAGTTGGGGTTGTTCAGCCTCGAGAACAGAATGCTCCAGGAGACCCTGTAGCAGCCTTCCAGCATCTGAAAGGGGCCTACAAGAAATCTGGGGAGGGACTTTTTACGAGAGCATGTAGTGATGGGACAAGGGGCAATGGCTTCAAACTGGAAGAGGGCAGATTTAGAATAGATCTCAGGAAGACATTTTTCACTGTGAGGATGGTGAGGCACTGGAACAAGTTGCTCAGGGAAGCTGTGGAGACCCCATCCCGGGAAGTGTTCAGTCTGGTCCAGAGGGAGGTGTCCTTGCCCATGGCAGAGGGGTTGGAACTAGATGATCTTTAAGGTCCCTTCCAACCCAAACCGTCCTATGAGTCTATGAAGACTTTCTCTTCCCAAAGGTCAGTGGACTGGGGATGGGCAAGAAGCTTGAGAGGGAACAACTGAGGGATATCCCATAACATGTAACATTCTATGATTACCTGTCTGCAGTGACTAGCAACACCAAACTGCAGTGTCAACAGAGTAAGAGACTGGTAGACCACAGACAGCTTCCTAGAGCACCAGTTCCCAAATGAAAAGGGATGCTGGTGTTGGAGGAAGGGTCAAGGGTTGTGGAGAAGGTACCACAAAGTGGTACCCAAGCTTATGTATTCTGAAGATGTATTAGCTGTTGGTAGAGGGGCTGGTAACAGGATGCTCTTGACAAGGACATTGCAAAAAAGCAGTGGCAGGGGCTTGGTCTCCACTGGGAGATACAGACTGTGGTGCAGCCCTCCTGAAAAAGGATAGGTACAGGGTTGGTCCTCAACTTCCCAACAATCTTTTCCATCTGAATGTTAAAACTAGAGGAATTACAGTAATCTCCTGTTTCCACAGATTTCTCCTAAAGATCAAGCAAATAGAGATGAGAGACATCAGTAGACCAGTTTCTTTCTACAAAGGTCCACACATCCACTGGAACACTTTCCAAGAGTCCACAAAACCTTAGTATTTAACATCAATTACCTTTTTTAGTAATAAATACATATATGTATATATATGAGACCAAGTTTTAAAAATCTGTTAATATATTACCACTCTTAAATTTCATGACTGTTTTTTGGCAATAGTGTTTCGGTCTAGGACCCACAAATTGTGCAGATACAGGTCAGATACAGTTCAGTAAATGGAAGTCTAACCAAACGCACGACCGGCTTTATTAAGACTTCTATGTTGCAATCCCAATGTAAAACTTCTCATCCTTAAGCACAATAAAATAATGAAGTAAGAAAAGCCAAACTCAGACAAGATGATCACAGTTACATTGCTTAACGGCCTTAATCCCTAGTCAGACAATTAATCCCCAGATATAACTACTGGTGCCAATGGATGCATCATCTGGGCTGATCCCATGATGAACCTTCTCTGATGTGGGCCCAGGGCACTGGGGTCTGCACCATCTACAGCAGTGATGTTCCTTCTCACAGTATCGAAAAAGGGCATTGCTCACAAGAGTGAGGAAGGCTGCCTAAACAACATCCTGGCTACTAGGCATGGGAGAGGTTTGCAAAAAGGAGGGCATGTTCACCCTGGCCCAGGGAGCACGAGGTGTCTCCCAAAGGGAACCGGGTGTTGGCGGGGGGAGCAGAGTGGCAGCCAGGAGGAGGTAATGATGGAAAAGGGGGCTGAGCTCCTGGTGCTGGGGGCACTCCGAAAAGCCTTTGGCTGGATGAGAAAAACAGACATAGCCCAGGGAGAGGTCGGAAACCATCACGCATCTCCATCTTCCTCCCTCTTGTCTTTTCAGCCTCGGCATCCCCCACCTGGGTCTGCACCCACCGGCTCCAGTCCCACAGCCCCTGGGGGCATTTCACATCAACCCATCTCCCACACTGGGAGGCATCCTCAGACTGGGAAGGGGCGGAAGGAAGCTGGGAGAGCGAGGCACGCGCTGAGGCAGGAGCGCGCTGGAGCAGGCTGCAGCAGCACCGGACCAGCCGAGGAAAAGCCTGGCACTCAGTCTGCTGCCTGCAGCTCCACCACCCAGTCACTAAAGCTGTCGGTGAGCTTCAACACTTATTTTTTTAATTTTCTTCAGCATGGATTAAAGCTAAAAACAAAGCCACGTGCAAACTGCTCCTTCCCAGTCCCTTCCTTTCCCTCTGTGCAGCAGCGCTTGGTCGCTCCCGTCTCCACCCTCACCTCCTCCTCTGCCACCTTTGCCGTGCAGTTGTCTCGGCTTCGAGCTTACCTACACGTCTGTCCCCCTCCCTTAGCTATATGTCTTCTGAGATGAAACTAATGAGGTAGTAGGCTGGTGGCAAGCACTGCCTGTATTTTAAAACGCAGGTGCTGTCTTTGTTCACAGCCAGCCAAGTTCTTCTACCACAAGCCTACAATTAAGCAGTTCTGGTTTTTCAAACAAATGGAAATGCTTCCTGAAAAAGTACAGGCTGGGTGTAATAATCTATGCTACTGCATCCATGTCATTAACATTGACTTTCACTGCTCAGAACTAGAAGAAATAGCATCGTTGACTTAATGCAATCAGCAACCTGCCAGATACCACGGCGTTACCACTGGTAAAGGCAAAGCCAAACAAAGCAAAGCAAGCCCTACTCTTTTTGAATAAGAAACATAGCCATGAAATAGCTTAATTTGCTTAAGGGTAAAGGAAGCTAAACCTTATCAAGAAATAAGCATGTGTACCAGCTTGCATCACCATCAGTTTAGCCCTAAATGTTCAACAAGGAAGTGCTTTGTTACAGCTGAAAAAAAAAAAGAACCAAACAACCAAACCTCTAGGATTTTACACCTATACTTTAAATCACCATAACAGTCAGACACATAGATCAAAGAAATAATAAAGCTATTAACACAAATTGCTAGTGGCAAAACAAGGCAGATCAGAGAAATTATGAGTCATCTTTACTGATCCCATACAATTTCTCTCTGCCTTCACCCTCTCACAGCCTGAAAGTTTACGTTTGCACAAGTCTTCGTTTTATCAGAGAATTATTCATATGAATACATGCAGAAATAGCACTGGGGTAAAAATTCTTAGCAGTAAATTCTGGAAATAAAGAAAACAGCAGAGCAGCAGATAGCAAGAGAAGGTGTTGGGAGAGCTATTTAATTGACATAGCTTTGCAGACAAGAAGGATAGGACAACAGTGCTATTCTGAGAAACAAGAAATGCTGGAAATAACCCCAAAAGAGAACTAAAGCCTTGGAAAGAGCTGTGAAAATGTAAACAAGAAGAGTGCACCGTGTTGCCTGTACAGTCATTGTGTGAGTCAGGGGAATGGCCAACTCTCTTCTTCATAGTTTTTAGAATGGCATGCATGTGCATTTAGAGTCTGTTAAGTTTAGGAATATTAGATAAATGTACATAATATACACAAGCATCATCTATTAACATCTAGATAATGAAAAAATTCAGGTGGCCCCATAGATTCTGGCCAAGAAAGAAATGACACAGCAGAGAAAAGCTTTCGCTGGGTGTTGCAGCAGTTATTCCGCATTCTAGTGGGCAAGAAATCCTTTCACCAGTGTAGGATTCTGACTAATTGTCTGACACTGACATAAATTATCCCTTGTGACAAGAAGGCGAGACACGCTTCGTCAGCTGACATCCCATACCCAGCTTCTCTCTGCACGAACCACTCTTAACGAAACCAAGCCACAATCTCACACTGGAAAATGTCCCTCCTACCCTTCTCTTTCCATCTTCCTTCCTACATAAAAACTGATGACCGAGGTGGAAAGTCATCTTACGAAACATCTTAATCAAGCTCTGCAACAATACATTGGCAAGAGGCTCAAGAAAATTATTATTTTTCAAATGGAAGACCCTATGTGCACCAGGTACACAATGCAAAGATGGCCACAAGTCCCCAAATGTTGCAAGAGACATACTAATGGGGGCTGGAGAGAAAAGGACATCCCAATCAGCCGAACTGTGCCATCAGAAGCATATATACAGCAGTGGGAAACCATATCAAAGCAGAAGCAGCATAATAACCAGCTCTTGCAACAAAAAGACGTAAACAAGCCTTGAACAAATGCAGAGAAACAACTAAGGTTTCAGAGATACGTTCTCAAAGACCGTAAGCTCATACTGGCACGTCTGAACTTCAGAAGGGCAGGAGGCAAGGGAGGAACAGGTTTGCATTACCCCATAAGGCAGCACACAGTATCTCAGAATTGAATCTCTTCTTGTATTTGCGAATCTCTGGGGTATCACTCTGTGGCCGCGTATTCGTGGGATTCACATTGACAACTGATCCTTTCCGCGTAGGGTCTTGCCTTATTGCCTCTGATCTCATCGCTTCACTAGAAAATCCTACTGAAAAAAAGAAAAATTAAAGTGCATGTAATATCTCTCATGCGCTAAACTCTGGCTATATATTCTCTACACCACACAACCCAAATCAGTAACTGAGCAAGTATTGAGCAAGTCTTTCTTTTTGTAAGAAATGTAAATGGAGAAAGAAATAAACTATGCAATCCATTGCAAATCAAATAAAAAGCATGATGGTAACATTTGTAAGTACTTTAAAGAGCCACTGAAGTCACTGACCCCTTTTTCAATTGTCGTCTTCAGCTACTTTACTTACCCACAGAAGTCACAGTTGTCCCACTAGATGGAGAAATCTGTAGTAATCTGGGGTCTATAAAAGGTGTAAAGGAGGAGGAAGATTTGTGTTTCTGGAGTGTGTTACTAGCGGACTGAGTCTGCAATGTAAATTTCAACTTTATTAATATTAATGACAATAAAAAGCACGGATAACAACAACCAACATTTTTAAGTCACTACAGAATTACACTACAGAGCCTCCCCAAGCTTTTATACTTCCTTTATAGATACACAATGCACTGCAGGCAGCATACCTGAACTAGATACATATGCACACTGCATGTGTTACAGCGAAATGTAATTAGCTGAATCATCATCCCTGTCACCTCATCTGCTAGCAAAGATTTTTAGGACTGGCACTACAGTCAGGCACAAAGCGAGGGAATGTCTCTTTTTAAAAAAAAATCTGTTTAAATGTATGTATACTATCTTATCTGCAAGCTGTCCACTACCTACAACTTTGGAATTTATGAAGCATCTCCTAAAGTGAGCTAGTTTAATAAATTACGAAGCTAGATCTCTTGGCTTGTGCAACAAAATCAGAACGATCTGGGACCAAGCGTTCACTTCTACGATGGATTATGTTTCAATGTCCACTACTTTTCCTTCTCCCTGTTTTGTTTAACCTGAGCCTCTTGCCAGAAAGCTGCAGCAGGTTCTTCCACCTTTATTTGACAAAAGTAACATATTAAACCTGTATCGAACAAAGGGGCTCATTAGTGTGGAAGGTGTAGCAAACGGTGATATGAAGCTATGAATATGTAGTGGATAAAATCACTGGTGCTTGCTGAGTTATGTGGTCTAAACATGAAAAAACATAAAGAAAGGAAGAAGACAAGTGAAACAATGAACTGTTAAAAGTGGAAATGGAACGACTTAAAAACCCTTGCCAGTTTAGTATTATAGTGACAACATTGCATACTGAAGCAGAATGGGACAAGTAAAAAAAAAAAAAAGTCTATCTATAAAGGGCGTGCATGTGGGTAAGTTATACCAAGCAATACTGGGGTTTTGCTCAGCTTTATGCAAACGTAGTTAGAGACGCTTCTTTATCATCAACTAATCTTCAACCTCTGAGCTTTCTAAGCCTCTACTCTCTGCAGAAAAAATAGCAATAGGTCTTAGGACCGTATCACTCCCCTGCCCGGCTCAATACCGAAAGGCTCCTTTGCCACCAGCCACTGCCACAGCCTCCACTTCCCAGACTGAGTTAACTGAACCCTGCTTATTTATTACTTAGATCAAAGTAATGAGCAAGCGTATCTCTCGATCAATCAACTGATCTCTATAACCTACAAGAGCGTGCTTTTAGAAAGATCAAAGACCAATGAAGCATAGCCGAAAATTAAGTATTATGCCAACTGAATTTCCAGGAGGAAACCCTCCCGCCCACCCTCCTGCTACGTGGCTCAGAAGCATTTTTGATCCTGCGGTGAACACACGCGTTGCCATCAGCCTACCCAGCTCACCGCAACCTCTCCTTCTCGTCGCAGCACTTGCACATCTACATGGCAGGACGGCTCTACCCTGAGAAGCAGCAGCTTCTTTTTGCCGCATTTTGCTCCCCCTGCACCACTCCTGCTTGCAATATGCAAAGAGGTTCTCCCCGAAAGCCAGGACGGCCACCCAGCCAGCTGTGGAGCCACCACGCCGGGCTCCTTGCTTACTGCTAAGGGTTGGTAAAGGGGGGAATGATGCCCTTCGTTCACACGTGTGCACCTCCTCTGTGGCGAGGGTCACACACACGTGAAGGACCGGGCTTGGTCAGTAAGGGATGGCACCATCCCAGGACAGCAAGAGGGAGCTTCCCCTGCAGCAAAGCCTTGCTTCTCCACCTGGACGCAACCAGCGCTGGTGGAGAACAGTCACCTTTACAGAGTACACACATACTTGGAAAAAAACCCCCAAAGATTTTCCCCCCATTCATTATTCCAAAGCGACAATACCCCAGGCTTTTACAACCCTCCCAGGCAACACCTGATTTGTTCACCCAGCCCATGTGGCAAGCTTTAAAGAGCAAAATGCCTCCACAGCCGCTTCCTCTCCCAACGGGTGAGTTTCCACAAGCAGCTCCTCAAACGTGCAGAGTTACTAGCCCAGGCTTTACTGACAAAGCCCAAATTAACTGCTAATTCTTAAGAGGCACACTGCTTGCAATTAGCTTGCTCCCAGAATAAAAAAGAATTAAAAAATAAAAAAGTATTGGCTTGAAAAATGCGGTAGTCAAGTTTAGTTTAAAACGAACGCCATGCAATTAATGACTTACTAAGAGGAAGCAAAAATAGTAAACTGGCAAGTTCGGCGTGGGACTGCTCTAGAGTTAAGGGCTTCTTACACAGAACTGAAATGTGTTATTTGAGGGGGGGTGGGAACAAAGGTGACAGAAAAAAAAAAGCAAGGGAGATTGGCTGGAGTTCCTTTGCAAACTAGCTACTAGGCAATGCTGCTATAACCCTATGAAAGCAGCCAGCTGTGGTGTAAGACATACCTCATTAGTAGTTAGCTTGTCCTGGGGTGTCTGTGGGGACATGGTGGGTGTCGGCTGGCTGGAGGATGGGGAGGAGGAGGTGGAGGAAGTGGAGGAGGAATGGCTTTGCTGTAAGAGATCTGGCAAGAGGTGAATGCGACCGGCAAAGCCATTGCTCTCATGATGGCTGGCACGCTTTTTGTCAACTGTACTCTGTAGAAAAAACAGGCACACTTGTCTTGCTCAAGTGCTGCTTAAAGGTCTATATCCCTAACAACCTCTCTCCTTCTCTCCCTCTCTCTCTTCCTACCTTTTAACATTTATTTGTTTGGTTGTTGTTGTTTGTGGGGTGTTTTTTTTTAAATAAGCTGATAATCCATGCCTTGATGCCTGGATGGAAAGGGAAAGTGGGCAGAGCTACTAGAATTCAGCAAATTCCCACCTATTTTGGCAGGCAAAAGCTTATTTTGTGGGGTTGACTTGCACAGCCAGTTCCACTAATTAGTAAACGAGTAACTGCGCTGGTAAGTCTTCCACCACAATGCGGACAAGCACATTTTTGGGGGTTGGGGGAGGATTTCTTCCTCTGTTGTTTTGTTTAAAACTGACTTAAATCCTATACAGATATAAGCTTGGACTGTCTGGTGAATGCCTTCAGCTAACTATATAAAACAATAAGCATGAAATCTTAATTTTCAAACCAGAGTGCTCAATTAAGAAATTGGCATTCAGTTGTGAAATTCAGAAATGCGATTACTGAGGAAACTCCTATAAGCTAGCACGCTCATTAACACACGAGCTCATTTAAAAGCAGGGAATCATTATCTTTCAGAGGCACAAGAATGCAGTATTTTCAGAGTCAAAAGCAACAACACAGCGCTCTAGCTCTGTCCACGTTCTCTCCCTCGCCACCTATGTTGCTTCTGCATTCCCCCACGCTAACTGCTGCATGAATTTGTGTGTGTGTGTGTGTGTGTTACTTGGGTGGTCTGTATGCCCTCAACTATAGGTTCAAAACAATTTTAAAAAGCCCTAAATGCTCCATCCCAGCCTCCCTCCCAGCCCCACTCCTGAGAGCCACGTTTGGTTCGATGGTAAAACTAAACTAAGCTCTTGCTCCAGGTACTTGCTCCACACACCTGCAGCTTTTCTACCCTTCTCTCCCACAGACTTTGAGGTACTCTGCATGGTACTGCCATGGGCGTCACTGGAAAGCATGCAAAACAGTAGCAAGGGGTGAAGGGCTACTCTCCTCTTTGCATGCATCAAACATCTTGCTCATCTGAAATCCACTATAGCTGTGTCTTGATAATACGAACAACAAATATAATGTAGAAACAGCATGGGTGAATGAGCGAGTGGGTTAATGAGCACAGAAAAGGTGCAGCACTGCGCAGGGAAGGAAAAGCAATACCTGTCGGACAATTAAGGTGCCCTCCTTAGAAGGAGTCAAGGCAGGTTCACTCTCCACATCATCATGGACGATCATTGTTTTCACTGACTCTGTTTCACCATTGCTCAAGTTCAATGTTGACCTATTTGCCAGACAAGAAATAACCAGAGTAAGACAACGGCACTTGTGCCCTAGCTTTCCCATGGTACACTCAATATTAATTTATATTGTGACCAGAATGGAATATTTACATAACCTGCCTAGAAAAGCTTTTCTATTAAGTCAGGCATTTGTTAAACATCGCTTCTTGTTTTATAACGAATCAAGGGAGAGGAGGGAAAGGACATAATTTATAGAAGCCTACTTTTTGAAAAGATAACGCTCAGTGTTTGAAAATGTGAACATACAGGGCCACTATGTCTCGCTCACAGATTGTTGTAAACTGAAAGAACTAACATACAAGCCAAAATACCCAACATCCTTTTCCTTCAGCTGCCTAAGAGGGAAAACAGAAGTAAAATACTGTTAGAAGAACTAACACTGCTCGAACATCATCTGGTCCAGAAGTAGATTCGTCTGCTCCTTCCTGTTCCATATCATCATCTTCCTCATCTGTCGTCCCTGACTCCTCACTTGAGGATGAATAATCTGTTACTTTATGTGGAGGTCGTACATCCTCTACCGCTCGCAATTCCTTTGCCAACGCAGTTAAATCCTGACGGGAGAGGGAGGAAAAAAAATGATGTTGCAATGAGGAGAGGAGAAGAGTTTGCAAGACAACCCCACTGGGTTAGCGTCTGAGTTTGCTCATTTGTCCACTGCTGTTTCCATAGCCCCAGCAGTATCGTTTCCTTCAATTTCTTCATTCCTGACAGCTACCAAACTCTCTTTCTGATAAATTAAAGCACCAAAACAGTCAAGCTAAGGAGGCCTTGCCATACTATAGAAAAATGTGCTTACTCTGAATCCAAACTATCCTGATTATGACTTCAGTTTATCCCATTATATCATTCAAAGGACATATACAAGCACCTGGACCCACTCTCACACAGTGGTTTACCGTCACAGTTCATTTTCCTAAACTTTGCAGGTTAATAGCATCCACCACAAGAAATCTAAGGAGCAAGGTAGCAGAAAGATCCTCAGACTTATTAAGCCAACCAAGGCACAGTTGCAGAGAGCTGATCTCCTTGAAACCTTCTGATCCATCTCCCAGTTGCACAGATGTGTGCTAAGCAGTTCACCTGAGGGGTCAGATTCATTAGCACCAGCTCAGTTGCACACGACCGTCAAACAGTACGGGCCATAAGCTGCTTTTTCCATCTGCAGCTTGGAGTGTGGGCAAACCAGGTTTTGCAGTCAGTGCAATCTGCTCTTCATTGTGTAGCTACGCTTTATTCAGCTGAATACAGTCTACGGCAAATAATTCAAACATTATACTACCAGAAACAAAGGACCAGCCTCTATGTTTCTTTAAGAAAGCAGCTTTAACTGACAGATTTGGGTGCTAGTGCAGTATCATAATGGCGAGAGAAAAAAGTTTTAAGGAAAGCTGGAAATACTGTGAAAAACCCACTGTGATCCCCCAGATACAACTGGACATAGAGCTGTAATCAACTGTAATAGCAGTCAGATAAAGAAAACATCAGAAATCTTCCACAGAAATTAGCAACAATTTAAGGTCTTACCACTTCTCCCTGCACCATTCAGCCCAGCATTGGCACATTCAGGTCAAATGCATGATCAATTGGTCCAGCCCCAGGAAGGAACCACAGGATTGAAAGAGAGAAAGGCAAAGGTTAGGAAGGAAGAAGACCAGAGAGCAGAAACCAATTCCAGAAGCAGAGCAAATTCTAATGTTTAAAGTACTGCGATGCGTGCAGGCAACTGCAGAGCCCAGGACATGCTGCTGTGCCCACAGATACAAATTCCAACTCAAGTTGAAGTTCGCCCCCGGCAGCATCATGAATGGAAGCTCACACTATTTTTTGTGGGCCTACCTGAAGCGGGGGCAGGGGGAGGGACAGGGGAAAGTGGATGCAACTTACAGCAGGCTTGATAGGTCTGAAGACTTCCTTTTTCTCTTCAGGCTTTTTAGGTGCACTTTCATGACGCTGCGATGGCGAACCCTCTGATTTGGATGATGCTGCATGTGTCGAGACCCCAAAAGGAAAACAGAACAAAACTGCTTAAGCAGGGAGCTAAAATATGTTTTCTTACTTCACTTTGGAGTGGGGAAGAAAGGTGAGAAGGCTAACAGGCGCTGCCTGATAGCGAGACATAAGTTTTACTGGTTCTTTATTACATGGTCCCTGAAGGGCTATACAAAAACCACCATAAGCTGTGATGTCTATAGGCGACCTATAACTGAAGCCAAAGGAAATTGTCACACAGTTTTAAATCAAAGAGGGCAACTTGAGTGTGGCCATAAGCTGGAAAACCTGCACCAGCATACAACATACACCAGCTGAGACCTATCTGTAGCAGTCTGCACCTCTTCGGCAACCACCGAGGTGACAGGCAACAAGCATCAACAGCTGCCCTTGCACAGAGGAGGAAGGGAGCTACGACAGCGTGGACACCGGGCTGTTCGCACGTGGGAAAATGCAGTAGTGACTGACCATGAATCAGAGAGCACTGAAACACTTTCCCATCAAACTTCTGCCCCCACTGTCTTTCCCAAGCAAGGGCATACAGCCAACGGGGGCACTGGAAGCTAACCCATCTTTGATACTGCAAGCTCAAAGGTCTTTCCCAGTGAGGGCTATCATCCCTCATTACTGAGCGTTACACAACTCAATAAATTTAGAAACACGACGTTACAAAGGGGGACAGACGGACTTACATCTCATCCGGAACCGCTCTCCAGACCCACTCTGAGAGCCGGGGTGGGAGCCAGGCTGTGAGCCAGAGTTGCTTGAACCCGAAGAACTGCCACTGCCTGGCCTTGGTACGAGCTTCTCCACCCTTTCCCACAAGAGACGAGGCTCGATATTGCTGTATCAGGGTAGGGAGGAAAGTCTTTGTCAAAACACTTCAGTTTCAGATTCCTGTTTCTGAACTCGAATGTCACTCTTCTCAGTGCTTTGCTAATAACTCATCTGAAAGAGCACCTAACGCTGAGCTTAGGGCATTAGTGATGCTGCACAAGCCAAGCAGTGGCTCCTTTTGAAATACTTATTGCCTTATTTAGGATGGTAAAAAAAAAAAAACCAAACCCAAAAAAAAAAGCACCAACAAAACCAAACCCAAAAAACCCCAAAAACACCACCCCACCCCCCCAAAATAAAACCCACCCCAACAAAACTTCAGATGCTCAGTGTCTCAACTCATGGATGCTTCTGCCCCTCTTAAAGTTTGGTTCTGGCTGAGAGGCCAGAAAGTTTCTGAGCTCAGTTTGCTTCAGATGTTACAAACACTTCTGCTGGCAGTAATCCCCACAAGTACACCCGAGATGACCTGTTGCACCAAAAGGCAAGGTGTTCATGAATGGCCACGTTTTTTCAGTACTCTTAAGGATATTCTGAAATCATTGCAAAAGCTACAGGGCAGACAACTCAAAAGAGGAGAAGAAAGAAGAAATTTTGCCATTGTTTGTTGGCACACAATGACACCCAAGGAAAATTAATATTAATCATTACTGAAAAGGGATCTAAACTCATCTGCCTTTCATATCCAACAGACAATGCCAAAAACTCTCTGAAAACGCGTGGCTTTCCATGATCCTTTTCTTTCCAACACAGGAAAAGCAAGGACAAATAGCCTTACAAACCTCGTGGAGTTTCTTTGACCTGCTTGGTTATTTTGCTGCCCACTGCCCTGCAGCGGAGAATCACGGCGGGACAGGACTGGTGATCGGGATGTTGTTCTCACAGGTACCTTGGGAGAAAAAAGGTTGTGTTAAACCCATGAAGAGGAGAGACGGAAGAAGATTAAACCTCTTCTGCTACAGAATGTATTCTTAAGATGAATAACAACACTTAAGTGTTGTTAAAGTCCAGGCTAGCATCAAGGACCAAAAGCAATAAACAGACATCCACACAAAACCAAGAGCCTTAGCTGGGATGCTGTTCAGATTTTGAAGAGAACTCAAAGTTTAGTCTTAACATTAAATAGCGTTGAATAGTTATCACACGAACACATACACACCCCGCTGCCCTCCAACTACCGAGACATTTAAAAAGAATATGGCATTTGGACTGAAGCAGGGGAGGCACAAAGCAATTTGCTGAAACAGCATGAGAATTAGGAGAATAAGCTCAGGGGAACCAAACAAATGCCCGGGAATGGATCAGCAGAAGGCAAAGACTGGTGGGGGAGCAAGAATATACTCGGAAGAAGCAAATCCCAGTGGATGGGGGGGTGGGAGGAAGAGAGGAGGAGAAAATATATTGAATGTTTCCTTTTTGTTCAGTTCATCTCAATTTTAAATACATGTATGATTCATAGTTTGGGTTGATACCAGATGAAGAGGAAAATTAACTCTGAGCAATAACCTCAGGGATATTTTTAATTCTTTCCTGAATATAGTAATGACTTGTTAACTTTGCATAATAAATTGTCTTTCTGAAATAGCTGCATTCTGTAAATCATTGCCAATTTTATATGAAGCTTTGATATTATACTTAAGGTTGGTTACTATTAACCCATTGTCTGAACACCTACATTATGATCTGCCTTCTAAAATACTGTTACCAATGCTGGCACAAGGGCACAGTCTTCCCAGTGCCCGGGGTATCACATCCTTAAAAGAGATAATTAATAATATTAAAAAAAAAAGCACACATCTGTCTTTCTACTCCTTACCCTTGGAGGCACCTCGTCACTGTCTGATCTAGCCCAAGCCTTTTGGGTGGGGTCGGGTACCTCCGACTTAGAGTCAGAACTCTGATTTAGCACTTCACTGCGTGAAGGTGGATATGGGTCCTGGGAACGAAGATGGTGATGAGCAAATTTGGGAGAAGGGTCACTGAAGGAATGGGATCGCGAGACAGGGGAAACATTGTTCTTGAGAGATGCCAGATGGGACCACTGTACCTTACAAGAAAACAAAACATAAAACATTCAATGCGCTCAGTATAACTGGCTTTCCAATTAACACAGAATAAAGGCAGGTGGGGCAGGCAGAGACAAATTGGTTATGGCATTAGGTAAGCGTGGGGTGGAATCAATGCACTTAAAAGCAAGGCAAGCGCCCAAAGAACGTAACAGACTGAAAATACAGCACATATGCACTTTTTTTTTTGTGAGATACGCTCTCCACATACACATACACTGGCAACCTAATATCTGCACCGTGAGCCTGAGTCCAAGGGCCACTCAAGACAAAAGTTGCCTGCTCTTCCCTGGTCTTCAGTGGGCTTTGGTCAGGTCTCATGGCAGCACTGGTGGGTTGGGAAATTTGAAGTGGATATCCAATTGAAGAAGTGTACAAAATTAAAGAATGCTGTAAAATGTGCAAACCAACAGACATTTACGTTACCTAATTTAGGAACTATGTACAGTTCCAAACTTTTGGCGGAAGACCACAACACAAAAGCCTTTATTCCTTTACAGTCATTGCAATATATATAAAACCCCGTAATATATATTGTATATAGTATACATATGTACAATGCATATTATACTTACACCATATATGTACCATATGCTGTACATATATACATGTTTATACACAAACTAAGCACGCATGTACATGCACACATATTCAATTACACATACTAAGAAGGCACAGCAGTGACTCTAGAATTAGAACTCCGTTGGGATTTCCATTTAAATTCATATTAATCCTTCAGTCTACTCCCTCCTTGTGCATAAAACTTCATTTAGAGTTAATTTCTGAAACTATGGAGGAGGAAAGGTCACAACTGGGGAACACACTGTTTTCACACCTAATAATTAAGCAAAACTTTGCTTTCAACCCCAGTTTCAGTAGGCTGGTTGTATTTGTTTTTATATGATTATTATTTCCTCAATTTTAATACACACAGCTGTTGAAGAGCCTGATTATCCTTAATATGAGTGGAAGACCAGACAGTAAAAGTAACTGGCACAAAAAGCATGAAGATACAAGTCCAATATTTTGAAATAGTCATAGAGGTTTGAATAAAAGCCAGGAATTAGTGAGTAAGAGATGAAGTTCTGTCCCGATTTCTCCCACTCTCCCGTCTGCTCAAATTCTCCTGTTGCCCAGAAAGGTTGCAATACCTAGTCACAATCAGGGATGGTTTTAGCTTGCACTGTCATCAACAGACTTAATTTGGGAGAAGAAAATTCTGCATGGAAACAGAGGAACTAAATGCAAAACTATACTGTTTAATTTAGCGTATCTAAACCACTCAGAATTTATGGGCTATGTCTAAGTTTTAGACAAAGGTTACTTTTTAAATTCATGCTGTAATTCCTATGAGATACAGATAGCAAGATCTGGGGGCTCTTCATTAGAAAACAACAGAATGATGACAGCCACACAGCTCAATGGTTTCAACCTCTTTTTGCTTTTCTAGGGGTGGTACAGACCTCTATTTAGCAACCGTAAGCCTACTGACAACAAACTTGCTTTTCTTGGTCATGTTTTGTAAATCTCTTTGAAGCAGTGCTTATGCTATTAAAAACGACTTGTTTAGCTAGCTTTTTCCGCAAGAATTTAAAAAACTAAGCCAGCTCACTTTCCTAAGCATCATCCTTGGTAGTATCTTGCACAGATCAAATTCTGAATTGTAAAGGTGTACTGCAACTATCACCAGCGTTTAGCCCACCATACCTCCGTTGCACAGACAACAACAGTAATGCAATAGCTCTCCTCTAATTATAATATTAAAAAAAACCCACCACACCAAACCCACAAATCTATCAGTTTATCAATAAAATAAGCAAAAAATAGATATAGAGCAAATCTACCGAATAAAGTGCTTTGCGTAACAGCGCTACCCTTTGCATAAGGCTTTGTATGCACCAAGATCTGCAAATCTGAATGAAACACGTTGGGACTTCTGCATTTCCTCCAGGCTCACCAAGATTTTCCTGGGCACTTACCTGGGGCTCCATCGGCCTCTGCAGGGCAGGCTGAGCAGGTTCCGAGTTTCCATTGGAAAAGGACTCTGATCTTGAAGGCACTGGTGGCTCCAACACTTTGCCCATCTGTTTAGACTGTGCTTCAGGGGAGCCCTGATTAGTTTTTCTAAATCTTTCCTCCACCTAAGCCAAAATAAATGGAGGTTAAGCCTAGAGTCAATAGCACCAATTACAGTAGAAATATGAAGGTGACTACCACCTTTACTTTACTATAAAGGAACCAAATACATTTGGGGCTTGGGCAGGATTTTTTTTCTACCACTTTCACCAGTGATGTAATATACAGAGCTATCTGCACCAAAGCAGCAAGTAAGCCACTATGAAAAATCCATGCTAGGACAGAGGATACAGCAGACAGTAAGATGTGAAGTGGTATGATGAAAGACCATTATAAGGCTTCTTTCTGCCTAGACTGCTTAATATTTTCCTCAGTATTTTCCTCAGAGACAAAAGGATATAATGAAAACAGAAACAACTTCACAATATAAAAGTATGTTTCCCATTGCTATGCCTTACAGTAGTTACCCACCTCACTCAAATCAACATTATTTAATTATCTCCCCTCCTGTGCTTGTCTCTTTAGCAGTGCAACAAGAGACAGGATATACTTCTCTACCTGGTAACACTGAAGACTGTTCAGCTTTAGGTACGAAACTGCAGGACTACTCATCCTCTCTCTTATCAGATAGTCCCAAAACCACCTCACAGACTGCAGAGAACAACCCCAGCAGCTTGTTTCTGGTTCTCAGGGACACGTAGAAGTGATCGTACACTAACCTAGAGAGCTTTTTGAGGGAAAGGCTAAATCAGAAAATGCTCAGTCCTCAAAAGAACATCAAGTGAGGTCCCTATGCAGAAACATCGCCTCTTCCAAAGCCACAGCATTCCAAACAAAGTGAGCAGTATGAAGGAGAAGAGACAGAGGGAGGCTCAAGGCAGAAAGGAAAAAACCTCCCATTTCCTAAGATGGTCTGTTGCTGGAATCAGGGTAGCATGTGCGTTTCTGCCAGGGAAGCCGCTGCTGAGGAACACGGAACTCCCAGCACTTTATCAAAGCATCAAAGAAAAATCAAACTGGCAGCTTGGGCTGATTTTATTTGTTGAGATGCTACTCACAAGATTTGCTTTAACCCTTGCACCTGGAGCACAACACCAGTAGTGGGGTGGCTTCCTAATTGTTCCCTAGCAGTGATGGTCTGGAGAGACTGGTTGTTCATATACCCATGTCAGAAGACAGAGGCAAGTTTCCAGGACTCCTTAGCCAGGATGCTTTACAAACTCAACCTGCCTCTGCTCTCTAAAATTTGAGGACAGTAACAGTCTGCCTACGGGAACAAGCAGACAAGCTTCTGCCAGGTCTACACAAAATAAATCACGTCTGGGGAAATACAACAATAATGGAGAGAAGCATCTTCACCATACAATCATTTTCACCACCATGTTCAACTTCACAGAGCCATCCTTTAAAAAACAGGCCAGACTCCTTGTTATGAATAGAGCAAGGAAAAGCCCCAAGTCCTTCTGTCTGAAGGAAAATGCTTTCATGTCTCTAGCTGTAGATGATAGGAGGTTTCCTCTACAAAGCACACAAACTGCACAAGCCATAAGTCCTGAAAACCGGGCAAGAGGTAGGAAGGAGACCACCAGTGCATCCCTGGATGGAAACAGGCCCTGTTCCGGTCATCTGACTGAACTAGAAAATGGTATTAAGCCTCATTTCTTGCCCTAATCTCCCCCCTGTTTACCAGAGCCTATCTTACAAGTCCTTTTCCTTATAGCCCCGTTGCCACGGGAATGGGGAAAAAAACCCCACCCTAATCCCCATTAGACTTTGCCAAACGGTAAAGTTATCCCACTTTGGCTTATCATCCTGATGGTCAGCATGTCCGTAGATGGAGACTTTCTCTGGAGAGCAGTATACCTGAAAGAACGACGCATGGAATACTTGCTCCAACATCAAGAACGACATCACAGTTAATGCCTGCTTTTAAGATTAACTGGTGTTGCTCCCACTGCCAGGCACCAAGATATCATGGCTATACTTCTACCACATATACACACCGATCTCTGGGAAGATCTGACAACTGACACAATTTTTCTGTGGGTAGGTCCAACTACTAACACAATTTTTATTTGTCTTCATTTTACTCCTTCTAGCCAGAGCAATTACAGAAGAAAAAGACCACAACAGAAAAGCAGTGAGTAAGTGATTCTGCTAAAGGATGTAACACTTTGAATGGTCAGGAGTTTCTGTCCTTTTCAACTCAGAAAGGAAAATGGGAGACAAGGAACAGAGACGGTTCTGCATGCAACCCCTGGTATCAAAACAGGCTGGGGGATGAAGGGATTGAGAGCAGCTCTGCCAAGAAGGACTTGGGGGTACTGGTGGGTGAAAAGCTGGACATGAGCCAGCAATGTTCACTTGCAGCCCAGAAAGCCAGCCGTATCCTGGGCAGCATCAAAAGCAGCGTGGCCAGCAGGTCCAGGGAGGGGATTCTGCCCCGCTACTCTGCTCTCATGAGACCACACTTGGAGTGCTGTGTCCAGCTCTGAAGCCCTCAGCACAGAAAAGACATGGACCCGCTGGAGTGGGTCCACGGGAGGGCCACAAAAATGATCAGAGGGCTGGAGCACTTCTGCTATGAAGACAGGCTGAGAGAGCTGGGGTTGTTCAGCCTGGAGAAGAGAAGGCTCCAGGGAGACCTTATTGCTGTCTTTCAGTACTCAAGGGGGGCTTTATAAGAAAGATGGGGACAGATGTTTTAGCAGGTCCTGTAGTGATAGGACAAAGAGTAATGGTTTTAAACTAAAAAGGGGTAAATTCAGACTAGATATAAGGAGAGACTTTTTTACGATGAGGATGGTGAAGCACTGGCACAGGTTGCCCAGAGAGGTGGTAGATGCCCCATCCCTGGAAACATTCAAGGTCAGGTTGGACGGGGCTCTGAGCAACCTGATCTTGTTGAAGATGTCCCTGGTCATCGCAGGGGTGTTGGACTAGGTGACCTTTGAAGGTCCCTTTCAACCCAAACTATTCTATGATTCTATCCCTCCAAAGCTAGCCTTCAGGCTGGACAGGAGTGCAGGACTGGCACTGTGCTTTCACCAAGGGGGCCAGGAGGGCTGATTCCATGCCTGCACCACCACATACCAGACAAGTCTGACCTTCTTCCAGGAGAGAGAGAGAGACGTACCAGATACTTGAGCCACCAAGAGTAATGGATAAGATGGCACAAACATGGTTTATGAAGAACTTGGACAACAGCATCTACAAGAAAATGAGTTTGTGCTCACCAAGCCCAAACAGCAATACTTCAAAGGCAATGAAGCGCCACTGGACAAAGGTGGACTGAAAGCTATTTTATCATGTCCAACAGCCCCAAGGATTTTTTTGTTCTTGTTCCAAAATGTGTTTACCTAGTTCCCACATGCCGATGATGAACGTTATTAAGAGCTTTGACCAGTATTGCCCAGTCTAGTGGTTTGTGGGCAGCATGGTGCTCAAGGGAAACATCAGACTGCTGAAAGAGAGCCAAGTATGCATCAAAGAAGCAATTACTTGCTTAGCAATGTTACCCGTGGACCAGTGAGGACAGGGGACCACTCACTGAAACAAACAGTACTGATGATTTCAAATTGACTTGTGAGTGCCCGAAGTCCAAGAAGGCAGCTCCACAGAGTTTCATAAGAGCAGGACGTGATCTCAGAAGAGAAGACTTCAAAAATCAAACTAATGAAATTGAGGTTTGTGTTCTTGAGAAAGAAATTTGTAACAGCATGGGCTAAGGCACCAAAACAGGTGCTGTGTGCAAGCATCTCTCATAGGTTCATGCTTTCCAATCACCTCTGGCAATTTCTAATTGCCAGTACCTCCCAGAGACACAGATCGCCAGCTACACCAATGCTTCCTGTGAAAACATGCATGAAGCGCAGATGAGATTAACTTCCTGATGCGAGGCTTTTAAAACTAGGTCCCCTCAGTCTGCAGCCTTCCAGAATTTCTTTCCACCCTTTATACCTCAAAACTCTGAACTCCAGTGATTGCAGCAGAAGTACTCAGAAATAGCCCTCAGGTTTGGAAACCAGCAACCAACATTTTAAAATATCCTGCCTCTTATGAGTGATGCTTTGACCTCCAACTGTACTATAGCAGAACCACAGCGATCACGATACCAAGAGGTAGGGGCAGAGGAGCAGGTATCAGATTCCTGGCCACAAGCAGGACTTACCTCCCGCGCTCTTTCAGCAGGCTCATAGTGGGATTTTGGCTCAGGGGTATGATAGCTTTGTTTATTTCTCTCTTGCTGCTGCTGCTGCTGCTGCTGTTGCTGCTGCTGCTGCCGCCTGTGATCATGCTGCAGTGACAGGAGGTACGCTTGCTCCTGCTGCAACTGGCGCTGGAGTCGCTCTGCCTGTCGGTGTTCCTCCATCTCTCGCCATCTGTATTCCTTTGAGAGAACGCGTGAGTAATTCAAGACATGACACGGACAGCATGGTGGATGTGTCCCTATCCATCCCGTTAAAAATGCAGTTTTCTGGTTGTTGTTGCTTTTTTTTTTTTAATTATTTTTTTACTTTTTATTTCATTGTTAAAGTGTAGCCAAAAACTAGGTTAGACCAATATGGCATGTGTCTCGTGTTGGGAAAGTTGAGAGTGTACTGCTAAGCTTGATATGATTGGAGAGTTATGCAAGAACTGATTTTTATTAAAGGAAAAAAAAAAGAATTATTTGTACTAAATCCAGTGTAAAGTTCATAAAACAATGATTTAGACCAACACTAGGCCATTGTATCCCGGGGTGGATTTACATATCATGTGTGCTTTTGATCTGCAACATAAGCACTCTAGTTCTTCACTGAATGCCAAGGTCTGTTCAGAAACTCGACCACCACACCAGAACTGTTCCACTTTAACATAAAGCCTCCTCTTACTGCCCAGAAAGCAGTGTGACCATACAGCACTTCTCATATGTGCCTGTCAGCCCACAACACTAGTATAAATGGCCTTTTAATCAAGCTCCTTTGTTGTCATACTGTCAGTGCAGCTGTGCCCGACTGAGGGAAGCCTAGGACTGGCCAGATAAATGGATCCTATAGCTACTGAACAAAACAGATACAGTGCTTTACCAGTAACATGGCCTGCTCCTGGAGCAGCTGCTGCTGTAGAATTTCCAAGTGCCGCTGCTCCTCTTCTAGCTGTCGCCTGATATACTCCTGTCACATAGAAATTACCCAGCAATAAATTTATTCAAAAGGAATGCATCAGAACCCCCTGGGTGGAACACCACACGCTACTTCCCCAGTTCAGCTTTAACGAGAAACGCACTTCAGGATGGATTAGTGCCTGCAGAACAATTTAGGAAGCCCTGCCTCCTGAGCATCGGATTTTGGCCCCTTCCATTCCGGAATTTGGACTCCTGCAAATGTTGCCGGCGCGGGCCAGAGATCGTTTACGTATTTTGGAAGTGGTTTCAAGAAGCAGCAAAATGCACTTGAAGGTTTTGGAAAGTTAAAACACAGCAAGTCTGACTCAACACAGCCAACACAAAGTCACATGCAAGTTGTATTAAACATTAGTTTGTTGCACTGGTGCGATGAACTGTTAGCAACAGCTAGAGCCAGGCGTAGTGTAGGCAGACCTGGAGCAAGCTCCCCCAGAGGGGCTCTGCCAAGTCCAGCTGGGGCCTGCCCTGCCATCTCCCCTGCCGCCCTCACCAGAAGCTTCTCCTGAGCAGACGCTGCCAGCCTTGCTGAATTATGCGATGGTTATGACACAAACAAACATCCACCAGGAAACAGATATTAGACCAAACTCGCTTGCCCTTGCGATCTAGCCATCTCTTCACCTGCAGCCTCAACAGGTCGAGACATTTACCCGCTGCTTCGCCTGACCCCCTGGAAGAACTCAAACTCTGAAGCACCAAACCCAAGCTGGAAACATCCTACCATGCAATTAATGGAAATATGTAACATGTGCATGCGCACACACACAAGCACACGCACACATTTACAGTGTATGCATAAAGAAATTAATGGATCAGTGATACAGTGATGGGAGCTATAGAAAGTCTTGTGACAGACTGATGAGATACACTATACTGTTGTTACGCACGTTGGCTGAGCCATAGTTGGTGTTAACAAAAATTCTAAGAGGGGGAATGTCTTTTCTTCTAAAAAAAAAAAAAATTCAGCATGGTTCAGCTTGGCCACATCCATTTGTCATTATTGGCACTGTGCGTAATTAGCATTTCAACAGTTTAAAAAGCAGCTGGGGGAATACCCGGTGTCTGCCCAAAAGCAAATTGCTGTGCTGTAATTAGAGATTTTTCCATATATTTACTCCCATTGGTTAGTCTTCTCTCCTTTTGACTCAAAAAGTCTTTGAAATATACACAAACACAATAAAGTTGCCCAGTAACACAATCATCAATGATCTCAAATACAGTGACTTTACGTAAGAAAAAATTAACGTATACCAGGCCAAAACCAGCATTCCTGAAGTTAATGGGAAATTTACAATCAGCCTCTAGGACAGTAGTTTTGGCCCTTTATTTGGGATCAGTATTTTGCAGCACATGCATAGTAATTACTACCCTGATTATCACCCCGATTAAAAGTTTTTAAAGCATTTTAAAAACATGCAGATTTCATGCATAAATACAGCAGCTGAATTTCATGGTCTAAAAGATTTCTCACCTGTACTTTCAATGTATTAAGGGCACAATGATACGACTTAAGATATACTTGCTGCCTGAACTGGCATACACAATTAGAGCCGATTTCAAAAAGACAGAGTAAGAGAGAGAGATTGCATATTTAAGTTTTAGGAAGGAAAACCCTCTGCAGCTCAAAGGTTCCACCTCAAATTCAGAATATTCAAAGTTTCTGACGAGCCTCTGACCAATTCTGGGTGCCAGAAGCTGACATGCAGCACAGTTGCCCTTCTCTGGGAGGCCTTCTGAAAAGGGGCACGTCCTGCAAGAACCACTGATCCAGCAAGACAAGCCCAGAAACGATTTTCAGCCCCAGTGATGATTTCACCAGTTCTGATGGTTTTTAGTCAAGCCCAGGGGCATGAGCTGAATTTAGAATGAGTACCACAACGAGGCTTCCTTTTTTGAGGAAATATTGAGGCTGCCAGAATTTTCCGTAAAGCCCTACGATCTATGTTAGTGAGTTTGCTGTCAGAGACAACAAAGATGAAAGGGTCAGTGTTAGGCTGCCTCTAAGCTGCTTTAGGCTTACTAATTTTTAAAAAATTAAATTAGAATTTAGAAGAAACAAACCTATTGTGCATATATCTGTATCATGGACTCACCTGCTCCCTTTCTACCCTCCTCTTTTCCTCCTCTGCTCTTCTTCTCTCTTCCTCTTCCTTACGCCTCCTCTCCATTTCTTCCAGACGTCTCTTTTCTTCCTGTTCTCTCCGCCTTTGCTCACGCTCTTGTTGCCTTCGAGCTTCCCGTTCTCTTCTTTGTTGCTACAAGAAGGGAAAAGAAACCACAAAGTTCTACTTTTGTTGTTATCAAAGAAAGAGGTGGGGTTGTTCTCTACTCTGAAGAGAGGGATTTACCAGGACTGGCAAGCTCTGCAACTGAGTGACAAAACATTTTATGCAAGTGTTCCACCAGGAAACTAACTCATACCCAGCACACAAATATCCCTAAAAGCAGCCTCCCTTACTCTCTCTGGCTTCTTCAGGCACACACACAAAGTCACGTACCATATTCCTGACAACCGAGGTATGGAGGCTCACTGCTGCTCTTCAGGAGAGGCTCACACTGAAATCTCAATCTTTGAACAACTGTTGAACTCAAATCTTAACCAGAGTGACAATTTTCTTGACTTCAACACATCCTCTAAATGTTGACAAAAGGGAATTAATTATCAGCCCCGCTGAATCAGCTAAAACGAAAAAGACAACTATCTAAGCTCTTGGTAAGCAGCCCCTCTCTTAACACAGTTCATGATCTGCTAAGAATTTGGTGATGTTGGCCCAACAACCAAGCTTGATTTAATACACTGCCCAAAACTTTGCCTAAGAGAGACAGAAGGCTGACCAACAGCACCTCAGCCCCTCCCAGAACATCAAAAGCACCTGTATGTAAAAGAGGAAAAACAGCTGAGCTAAGCTTTTACACTCATACAGATAAAGGTTTCATACATGACCCAAATACAAGCTGGTGCTGATAAGCCTGCTCAAGTCTGAAAAGAACCTGGAAAACAGCTCTAGAAAGCATGAACTGACTCATTTATGTCTATAGAGCAGCATGTATGACTTCAGAGGAGACATTTTAAATGCCCATACAGTCGTGACCAACTCTTCCTGCACTTCTACAGAAGCATCCAGTTACTCCACCTACCTCAAAATACCAGGCAGCCTCCCACAACTGCCTAAGTGTCAAAAGACCCAGCTGTCTCCTGTTCAACCATCAACTGGGAACGTCTCTACAACATTTACTTCCAATACAGATTTCTATAATATGCTAAAAAATTGTAAAAAATTCTAAACCAAAAAAGGCACACTCAAATTTAATCCCAAGAACAAAGTGAAACCTACATTGGTTATTCCTTTTCACACCCAGGATAAAGTTAATACTATCACTAATTTCTGTTGAAGCAAAGCTGACACAGATTTGCCAGTCTTAAGGCATCCCAAGTAGTCTTGCAAGAGCACTCGGACCAAGCTTTTATTTGGGTTCACAAACCCAGTTACTGGTGTGTGTTTCATAGTTGTGCTCAACTGAACAAGCAAAGGCCAATCTACACTCTCTGTGTTACTTCACGGGAGGAGCTTTCTCTACTCAGCTCATTACCCTGCATGACTACAAAGTAATTGAAAGCCTTTTCCATCTTCTGGAATCAATACTGACATGACAGTGGAGAAGAAACATTGGTAGAAAAAAAGATGCTTAAGAATTTAGTGCTACTTAAATAAAACAGGCTGCTTTCTGATTCTCTTTAACTAGCTACAGTTTTGGGAAAGATGCAACTTTCTTGAAGAGCACTGTTCAAATATACCCACTCTGTAACTGTGATGCCTGCCTTCCTGGCCCACAGCATCACCCTGGGCTCACTACCACCTTCCCATGCCACAAGACATAAGCCCTTTTCTCTCCCACATTTTCTGCATCTTCTCAAAAACACAACTTCCTTACTCTTGCATCTCCTCTCCTAACCAAATGCATCTACCAGCCTTTTCTCTCCTGCTCAAGCAAGCTCTCTTCAATGAATGTCATATAAAAATAGCAAAAGTGCTGCAAGGCAGCTATGGCACGCGGTGCATTTCATAGGTTTCACTGCTTCCCCTCCTTCATTTTTTAAGCAATGTAAAAGGATTAAGTAGGCACTTTTATTTCTGAATATACGCATCTGTGTCAAACAATTTCTATATTTAAGTCAATATATTCAGGTGCCTCTTGGCTAATCAAGTCTGACAGGCTCTTTGTTTAAGAAAACTAAGATGTGAAGTACAATTTTTCTGTTGCCCCGAGGATGCTGTGCCCCAGACGGCACGCTGCTGACTGGTTAATATGCACATTTATCAACGCAAACACTTCTTAAACATATGAAGCCTGTCTGTCTAACAATATTGTGTTGACATAATTAAGTGGATATATTGCAGATCTTGGGGTGGCATCATTCTCACTACAAGGCAGAGCTTAGGTCTTTCAGGTGAAACAAACTCATTGCTTCTTGAATCAATGAAGAAGTATTTGTGAATAATTGTAAATAACTGAACTTAATACGAGAACAGTAAGTTACAAATTGACTAAGAGAGCCGATTTCCCATGGCATCATGAAATAAACAAAATCAGCTGTTAAAAAGATGAGATTTTTAAGCAAACCTTGAGCCAGTTCAGCACGGACAGTAGATATTTATCACCCAGCAAAAAAAAAAGAAGGATTCTCTGCCACCAGTGTGGGTTAAGTCAAATCTCTGAAGCACAAATGTGCTATTGTCTACATGCCAAAGTACACAGAGAGATGGGGTTTCTCGGCATCGCTTCCACCTTCCCGTCAGACACTGCCTCAGCCCCTCGCCAGGCGGGTGGGAAGATAGGCACCCGGCCCCGCTGGAGCCCGCACAAACACCCTGCATGATCCACTTATTCCCAGCCCCAGCCAGAAGAGAAAAGTTTTGCTTCCTTTGCACGTAGCCTTTGAAACCTGAGCATCGAACTACTGCCTGCTAACAAAGTAGAATTTACTTTCAACAAGCCCAGGGAAAGGAAACCTACAGCGACAAGCACTTCTCGCATTCTAGTCTACATCTCGTCAACGTGATGGCAAAGCTGGTTGGTGGCTATCCATCGTTGACCCAAGCTGGCTTCAGAAGCAACCCTTTAGCTGACTTCCTACCACCAGTCTGTTGGCACATGGTTGTGTTCCTGACTGCCTTTAGCAAGTCTTCATTTTCCTCAATTTAGCAACTCATCGTTTTCCTTAGGCTTGCCCAAAGGAGGGGAGAGGGACAGGGAAGACCATTAGGTAAAACCAGTGTCAGTTCTGTATATAAAACTTGGGCTTCTGAATTCAGTAAGTGTGATTGTTAGATATTACAATTCTAAACACGCACTACAAAAAAGGCCTGATGTAAAACACTGTTGCCCAACAGAAAGCAGGTATAGATCTGGATCACTGAAATTATGGATGCATATCCAGATCTTTAGTTAGATATGGTATTGACCAACTTTCTTGTACATGTGAGATGAAAACTTATTTTCAAGGAGCTAACTGTTAATCAGAAGATAAGGGCAGGAACTCTTTAAAGAAATTCAGAGACACCAAAACAGAATTTTGACAGAACTCTTATAGCCTCAAATTACTGCATTTCACAAAACTGTCATTTACTAAGCCAACAATAAAAAAAAAAAAAAAAGATACAGAAAATACAGTGTCAATACTCTGTCAATACTCTGTCTCCTTATCCAGGTTTAGGGTGCACCTATGATGATCTCATAATGGTACCCGACATCTCCAAAGTGGAAGACCATGCAGTAGAGTATAGTTTACCAGGAGGGGGCAATGCAACTACACATGCAATTGGCATATACCAACGAATTCAGGACCTCCTTCATACAGCTAATTGTTGAAGATAAATACAGACCTTCTAATTTTATATTCATAAAATATTATTACTCTGTCTTATATTCAGATGAAAGTTGATAAATACATACATTAATGATTTATTTCACAAAGAATTAGATAGTATGGTATCAGCTTAGGAAGAGGATTGGAGAGATTATAATAAAGAGACTTCTCCTTTGCCCACACTAGAGATAAAGCAGAAGTAGAACTTCTTACTCAGTACCAATCCAAACTGCAAGCAATTCAAATTAAGTAGATACAAATAATCTCCCCTTCTGTAAAAGAAACAAAGCCCTGGCAAAAAATCACCTGCAGGTACACCTACATTAGCATCTTGGTTCAGATCAGGAGTGCTCTTTTGAAGTGAATCATCCAATCATCTCCACTTGCCAGGTTTTGCTTCACATTTTGAAGATGTCTTGGAGTGCCAGCCACTCCTTTTGGATGAAATTAAAAGGGCAGATGCACTCCAACCACAGGCAGGCACGCAGTCTAGACCTCAGCTAATCCAAAGGAACTGCTCCTGCCTTCAAACACATGGAGTGAAGTCTTTGGGTCCTCAGCACTTTAATTATTGCACTCCACAAATCTGCTTCTACTGGACTGTACTACTTGCCAATGGAGCTATAACCTACCACTTCAAAAACATCCATCTTAGGTTCTCGTAACCAGAGACAGAGACATCATTTAATGAGTTATCCTGAACCGTGGAGGTCCATACAGAATGGGATTCCACCATGGCTAATTCTGAATTTCCCAAACCAGATTCAGTTTTGCAAAGTACAAATTCAAATGCCCTTCCATACTCGCCAAATTGAGCACTGGTGTCTCCATGTTGCTGAACAGAAACATAGACCCTGTTAGAAAAGCCTGGAACAATTCAGATTTCTTATTTTAACCATGTGAATACTTATATTACATACAGCTGATATTTGTGCAACTAATCTTTATATGGGAAGGGAATCTTTTTAAAGGGCAGGGGCGGGGGGAGGACAAGCAATCTCCCTCCCAAAATGTTTCAGGCAGTTTTTCTGTGCTTTGACCACATACCATTTCCACCTCCTAAGTAACGCACAGATTATAAGGTTCCTGCAACAATGAGTTTTAGAAGTCACCTATATGTCTTTTAAAAAGTAATCTTTTCTCTAATACTGCTGAGAATTACAATTTTTGGCAGATGTCCTAAACACTGTTCCTGTTGCAGTCTCGGTCAAAACCGTCTAGGCTCTGTGCCAGCATTGTAAGAACAAGCCCTCAATTTTAATTTAGGAGGCTGATGGGGGGGGCAGGGGAAAAGGGAGGGAAGTATAAGCAACTTGTCCAGGGAGATTATCTGATGCATAAAATTTTTCCCAAAAAAAGTTAAACAGGTATATCCAAGCATACAATTGCTCTACACAAGCAAAAATTACGAGAAAGCAAGGCTTGGTAAAAATATCCAATTTGTGATGGAAGTGGAGTGATGGAAGCCCAGAGATTCAATGCCTGAGACTAATCTTAGCTAACATTACCAAGCTCTTCATTGTTTACTGGCTTCATCAAAACAGGGGGGGTGAGTTAAGGACAAAGTGACAGCATTTCAATATTTTGGCCTTCAATTGTGTCACAACACTGATGTTTATCTAAATATGTGTCTACTGCCCTTCCCCCATCTTAAAGAGCTTGTTTTGGCTGTTGTTTTGTTAAAAATCACTTGGGATCATACATTTTTCCACCACAAGATCCAACAAACTAAGTGGATTTTTCTGAAAGCTCAGTGTGAGCTTTCTTTAATCCACTTCAAGAACAATATGCCTGCCCCATCACCTGCAAAAGGAAACATTTAGAGCTCATCATTCATATTTATGTCTCTAAGGGAACCAACCTGAGGTTATAGACTCAATAAAAGGTAAGAGCCTTTCTCTTACAAACTTTAAATGGTTCACTGTGTAAACTTATTCAGTAATACATCAACTTACATTACACGCCGTCTTGTGGTTGCTGAAGTTGTTAGTTCTATTTTGTATTTTAAAAAGCAGGTCTGATTAAACATAACTTTCAGGTAACTGCTTTTTCTTTTTAATTGCTCATTTAATTGTGATTTCTCCAACATCCCCAAAAAATTCAAACCTGTGCAGCAAAGAGGTGCGTTGCTTTGTTTCCACTACAAGTAGCAGCATCCCCTTTATTTTAAAAAGAAATTCTAGACTTAAAGGGTTGCACTGATTACTAAAGTTAAATGACCTAGATAATTTAATTGTAACCCCCTTCCTCGCCAAAAGTGTACCGCCTGCAGAACCTTGGAGATTAAAGAGGCATTTAAAAGAACTAATTGATTCCCACACTAAGCAACCTTTTAGGGGCTAAGCAGTATCTCAATTTTTGCCCACCTTTGACAATATCAATAAAATATTTTATTTTCCTATTGCCCCTGCTCTTTTTTCCTAGCCTCTTTTTATTATCTGCTCCCCCTGCAAAATCACTACAAAGCCACAGTCTAGAAACAGTTGGAAGAGCTACGATGTTTATTTTGGCAATCTCAGAAGGGTGGGGAAGAAACAGAAGAGAAATAGAGTTTATATGCCTCCCCCATGTCCCTCCTCCTGGCTTCATGTGTGGCTGAGTTTCTGCTACCGACCCCTCCTTATAGCAGCACTAAACTCCCTTGCACATCAGAAAAGAGGGATAAGGAGCATAATGTGATCTGGAAAGCTATTTGAAATTTTGTATTATTTGTTATGTAAACACGTCATGGGATGCAAATCAACATTTGGTCCTGGTTGCCTCCTCGTTAAACGTTACCAGGATTTGGAAAATCAGATGGGGTGTAGTTTTTCCATCATTGCTAAGTGAACAGTTGAAACAGTGACTCAAGCAAGGGGGCATTTAAGGACAACTGGAATTTGACCCTGCACTTCCCGAGAAGCCAGAGGATTGGTTTCACTTCAGCTGTGTGCCATACCCAGCTCTGGCCTGAAGAACTGTTTTGAAATCCTCTCACCTCTGAAGCTCACACTGCATATTCCATGTACATATATATAAATGCACACGAGATCTTAGGAGGTGAAAAGTATGGCAGAACAATATTGTACATACACATTTATTTTCTTTTATCTTCAGGTAGTGTATGCAAATCACGTACCATATCACAAAGGTATGATTTACACGTTTGTAATTTTTGCTGAATTATAATTTTAACACTGATTTAAAAATCGTATTTATCAATCTAGGTGGCTTTTAGTCATCATGCTCCTATGCATGAGAGAGTAATAAATAAAAAAATAGGCTTGTACCTGCCATGAATGAATGCCAAACACTGATGTTTCAGAAAGCTTTGAAGGGAAATTTGAAGCATGTCATGGCCCCCAAAAAAGTAATCTTGGGGCACTGCCCACTTTAAAAAGAAAAAATGCATCTGGGAATAATTAATGTCTCCCTTTCTCTACAGCTACCCAAAGTCTAGACATGTTGCCTCTTCTTTGGAACATAGACCAAGACACAGCCTCCCCCCAAATACCTTCAAACAACCCAGCTTTGGCTCCTGTTGCCTCCATAGGAGCTGCTGGATATTCAAATGCTTTGGTAGTCGGCTCATATTCAAGTAGCCAGACATCGTTTTAAGTGCTTTGCTCTGTGTTTGCCAGTGGATTTGAACATGTTGTTTTCTTTTCCGAGATGTTCTGGGGCTAAAAGGAACTCTTTTTAAATGGGAATGGGAAACACAAGCGGAAGAGGGGCTTGTTAGCCCCCCTGAGCTCCAGCCTCCTGCCTCTACCTCTTCTAGCCGCCTCCTTTGCTCCTTCTGCTGCTCGATGCGCTTCTGCCTCTCTGCCAGCAGCTGCCTCTTGTACTCCTCCTGCTCGCGGAGCTGCTGCTCCTGCAGCAGCTGCTGCCTCCGAAGGGCCTCGGACCGTTCCTTGTTTTCCTGCTGCAGTCTCAGGAAATCACGTCGGAGGGTTGATTCTCCAGGCACATTGACAATGGAACTGCAACAAGAGGAAGTTAAAGCCTCCCGTACAATAAAGCCTGATGGGCCATTAAATACCTTTTCCAAAGCAGGGGAACATTAATAAAATATAGCACGATGTTAAATTTTAATCTCGTTTCTTTCAGAGAGAAGACACTGGATGCGTGTCAAATACACCCTCTCAGTAGAAGGCGTAAAATGAGGCCAAGCAAAATAAGGACCAACTCTGACACGGTGGAACCCCTGGCCAATCATATTTGCCATAAATCTCCCTCCATCCAGAGCTCGCTGGCTCTAAGCCATATGAGGGAGAGATTTAAAACCTTTAGCAGTCACAGAATAGGTATTCAAACCCTTTGGGTGGTTTGTGTGGCTTGTGTGTGCACTTAATCAGAGACAGAAATTTAGCCTGCTCCTGATTTATAGTCACAGACCTTCAGATTTACTTGGCATGGACTGCCCAGAGCCCTCCCAAAAGCAATTATTACCTTGGCTCTCCTTCTTGTTCAGGCACTTCCTCCTCTTCTTCCTCACTTCCACTATATTCATACTCGGTCTCATCTAACAGGAAAGAAACAAAGGCTGAGATAGTGCTTATCTTTAATTTTAGGACAGTGGGGAGTTGCAGTAGCATCTTATCCTGTCCCCTTCAGCGAGAAGACCTATTGCAGATGCTAGAACTCATTCTACATATAAAAGCCCACCTTCCCACACTTGCAAAGCATCATGCTGCTTAGCAGCAGGCTTTCAGCAAATTCCTTGAACGACACCAGGTTTTATACGCAAGACAAGACATCTGGAGAACCTTGGCACCACCTGAATAAAGAGAACAGGCCGCCCAAGACATTTGCTTCATAGCTCTTGTGATGGGTTATTTCCTGCGAGTCTGATTTATGGCACCATTCCAGAAATGAACCTACCACACACCAAAAACCAGAAAGGCATATATGCCAATATCCTCCTAAATACTGTTTAATGCTTGTATGGAAGAGGCAGTGGCCCAGAAGAGAGTACATTTCACATCTGAAAATAAGACACTTAATTGATACTTTCTGTGTAGAGGACAGAACAAAACCCAAAAGCCTGCTGATAGTGAAAATATGAATTACAAAAGAACCCTTCAAGGATTTTGGTTGTCTGGAGCTTTTCTAAGGGTGGGGATTTAGAATGCAAAGGGGGATAAAAATACGTATTTTTAACAAGCTGCAATACTTGGTTTTTGGAAGCCGCATACCTTTCTCTCCTCTCTTCTTCCTGGTCCTGTCTATATGATCCTTAAGCTGGATTCGGACTTGCCTTTCATTTGGTTGGTCACGTATAAAGGGATGTTTCAAAAGTTGCTCTGTAGAAGGTCGCTGCATGTAATTCTTCACTAGACAACCTTCTATAAAGCTGAAAAACTTTTTTGACCTGAGAAAGCAGGAAGGGAAAACAAAACAAAACAAAAGATCACAGGTATAACTTAGCTCAAACACTTCTTCTGTTCTTCCTCAAAGCCTAATTCCTTTCCCCAAAGAGCATCATGTCCCAGAGAATGGTACAAGTGCTATCTACAAGCGTGTCTCCTAAACAGAGCTGAGCGGGCTCCGGCTGAGCACTGGGCTGGATGGACGTGGGGCGATGCCAACGTACCTGCAGTGCTTAGGCACAGCCTCACAGTAACGTGCCCTCTTTCACAGGCATAATTGCCCTGAAAGGCAGGATCTGTTAGTGACGGCAAATCATGCAAACCCGGCCCTGCTACTTCTGGACCAGAGCTGGGAAGCATCCAGCTTGCTTGGAGCACAGGCAGGGCAGCTCTGGTGTGTCTCCACCTGCCCATGCTATCTAAGGGCACGTCTGCTCCAGAACAGCTGTACAGAAAGCTGCAAGAACTGCGGCCAACATTCCCCTGACACGAGCAGCACGGCACTGCTTTTGTACGCACCTGGGCTCACTGAGATAAGTCTGCGAGAATTTAAAATTATTTTATTTTTTACCTAGAGAGCCACACACACACACACAAAAAAATACCCCTAGCAGAACAATAGGTGGGTGTTGAACAGCGTTGTCTGTTCAACACAGGCACTTGGGGTCAGATTCTCACTGACGCGATCTAAGGGCATGAACTGAACCGAGTTCCTCCTACACACCGCGTAAAATAACAGGGTATGGAAGTTAGCTAAGCTGGAGCACCACCTTCCTAAATTTCCACTTCATTCTAACTCCTGAAAGACAGTATCTCCAGATGGAAGTCACCAAACAAGCTGCCTTACAAAACGTCAGTAACAGAAATATTCAAAACTGCATTTTTCATCATTTGGTCTATTTTCTCATAACCTGCCACTGTGCACACCATCAAAACAGTTGAGTCACAGCAGCACTGGCTTTGGCCAGAATCACTTTTTGATTGCTAGGTGCCCTCAACCTGCTCCTGTGCTTGAGCAGCAAATACCTCCACTACATGGTTAAGCGTAAAAACAACAGCAGTTTCCATCCATCGCTTCACTTTCCTACCGTAATCTGAATTCAAGGTAATTTTGCTGGGGTTTTTTTATTCCTCATGCCTTTAGTGTTATTACTCTAAATGAAAAGGTTCATGAAAGGCTTATGCAAATACCATATATGCATCTCTATTCCTTTACCTTATGCAGAAAGTAAGTATGAGAGAGGGAGAGGGATGCCTTGACAGTACAAGTGCATAAAGAAGTCAATCCAGGCAAAGATCAAGTCCAGCAAGCAAGCCAAGTTTGTTATGTTGATACTGAATAGGCAGTCAAATCACTTCATTATTTTGACAGGATCACAGCATCCTGTGATCACATTCAATCTATAGGAAACCTCTTTCTAGGGAGTATTTTTGTTTCATATATGCCAGTTGTAACCAGTAACTGGGAGGAAATCCTCCAATACTAATGAATTCTTCTCAGTTGGCAAGATGCGCACGCTCAATTCCAATCATTTACAATAATTATAGTAAAAGCCTTCATTAGTTTTAATAGCTCCTTTCAACTTAGCAACTAGAACACTATAGTACTGCTCTGTTTCTGTGTTACGATACATTTGAGAAAACATACTGCATATTAAGAGTGCTGCGGGAGTTTAGTTTTTAAACTACGGATCCATTTGTCACCTTAGTACAAATGCTACTCTGTCAAGAAAAAAAGCTCAGTTTTTATTTTCACACAATTCAAGATAAAATTTCGCTGGGACAAACAGAACTAAATAAACAATGCATGCTTTTTATTTCATGCTTTGATTCAGTGGCACAGAAGTTAACAATTGAGTGATTTTTACTAACTTAAACTGTTTTACAGCTCTGTGGAAGCGATAACAAAACGGCATCCAACGAGACACAAGAAAACATCATGCTACAAAAAGGCCTACAAAGAAGATACAACGAATACATACCATTTCTTGGATTTTAACCGTGGGGGAGGGTTCCTGGGTATCAGAAAGAGTGCCCTCATGGGATGCATGTCACAAAGCGCTGGAGGGAAAAAACAAGACCGAACAGAAACATACAGATGTTGGCTTAGTTGCTCTCTGGCAGTACCACGGCTTCAGCTTCCACAACCACTCCCACCATCCCGACCACACACACAGAGGATGCACACAGCAACACAGATAAATGGAATTAGCCCAAAATGACAACAATTCCACAGCTCAGTGTGCCATGGGTGACCCCAAAAAGAGAAAGGGATCGAGGCACAGATTAACCTTCAGAATCAGCCATGATGGGAACATCTGTGCATGGCCCTCCTCCAGCGCCAAATCATCTAACTTACGTTCCGGTCAATAAAATATTGGGAGATGATGATGGCAGAAGGGAAGAATGAAACAGCTCCTGCTTCATGCAAGCTTCCCTCCACCTGCCCTTCTCTCCCATTATGGAGAATGCCTCATTTTTACTCTCCAGCCTTGGAGATTTTCTTTACTCCAAGGCCTGACAGTTTTGAAGCATGGGAGGTTCTGTATCAAGAAAAAGGATTCCCTGCAGAACTGAAATGCAAACCTGTGACCGTCAAAAAAGTCCCACGGGTTTCAGCGGACACTTGGTGGGAGTCTGGGATACCTGCTGGACAGCCTTTCCTCCTGTTCCATAGAGAAGCACCACAGGAGAGCCAATGCAGAGAAAACAAGGGAGCAGGGAGAGAGGCTGCCCAAGAATGGTCACCAGAAGCAAATCCTCTGTTTTTACCATCTTCCTATGCTTGACCTCTTGCACCATCAATCTCAGCCTGAATGATCACTGCAGGAAGTAACGTTTTCCACGGAGTGGAAATTTGGAAGGAACAGACTGATATGAAGAAGATTCTGGATTCAGAAACAAGGGGCCACAACCTTGGCAGAGAAGGCCCTTGGAGGTTTGGGGATCCCATCAGACCACCAGGCTTAGAGACAGACTCTTCAGCCACCGTGACGGGAGGAGGCAGAGTCCACACGCCAGAGGACAGACCAAGGCAAGAGCTCTTCAACATTTACATCAGATCTTTGTGTACTTCTCAAATGCCCCTCTTGTGCTTTTAGACAAAGAGGGGCCAAGCTCTGCTTCGGTTTGGAAATTAAAAAATACTATTGTCCAATCCCAGGCTTACAAAACCCACGGACACAGCTTTTAATTGAAAGCCATCCAGGCAACGCAATGCACTGAACAAAAAGGTACAGCAAAAAGGAGGTCAAGTGGTAGCTCAAACGCTGTTAACACAGTGCTGGATGAGGTGTCCTGGGAGCAGCCCTCACATGGGCATGCATGCAAACATGCAATTATAAGAAGGAAAAAAATAAAAAACCAACTACAAAACAACCAAACCATCACTCCTCCAAAAACATGAACCACAACTAGAGCATTGTGATTTGATTTATAAATTTTACATCAACATCAACAAAAAAAAAATCAGGCAGTGGCTACAACGAAATGAACATATTTTAGCTAGGAAAATATCAATACTTTATTTCAACATGATTATTTCAAAACCAGAGGTTTCAATCTGGGCTGTGGTGTGGTGGTTGTTTATGTGTAAAAAAAATTTAATTAACTCACTCTTAAGCTGTTATTTTTTAAATACAGAGCTCCAGTTGGGGGTGAGGGTAAGCACCTTTCTTATTTCAATACGGACTTTCATAAAAATTACCATTAAAAGCCAAAACATCATGCCTAATTTATTTTCTTTTTAAATCTTTCTGTTCTCTCACATATCTGCTGTCTGCCCTGATATTCAGAAAGAATAACTACATGAGGGGAAAATAAGCTATAAAAAGTTGTGCATTTTTGGTTTCCAGGTTTCTCTCTCAAAAATACCCATGTCGACTGATAAGTATTCTCAAGCTGGGAACATTAAGTTCAATACTTTGTGTTGAAGATGGATTTACAGTTTAAGTCATCTCACCGCTCAGGAAGGTCAACGCCACCCATTGATGAGTGGAAACAAAAGGAGACGCGATGTTAGCATTACCCAGACCGACAGAAAGCCAGCACAGAAACAATTGCTACAGATGCTTTTTTCATTAAGGTCGGTTTTCTTGAGGCCCCGCTGCCCCTCTCCCCAGCTGAGGTTTCAGCATCCCAGGCCAGGCCATACACAAATTGGGACATAACTCCAAAACACAATATACTACCCATAGGAAGGAAGTCTGACACTCAATTAGCTTCCAAATATTCCTGCTATAGAAATTAAATTACTGCAGTCTGCACTGTAGTCCTTAAACACAATCCTATCTTTATCAAAGGCATTGCTATTTATGGGATTTTATATTTATAGGACAGGCAAAATCATAGAGAACAGAAATAACATGAGGATACTTTCAGAAACCTCAAGACTAGGCTTGGATTACAACCAGCATCTCCCAAGTATACATTTCAGTCTTAATCAGCCCACTGGAGAAGCACACGTATCACTTACGGGGAGCTCCTTCTGCCATCTCTATGGCTGTAATGCCGCATGACCAAAGGTCACTCTGCGTAAAAAAGAGAGAGACCATATGTTAGTAGGTGGATTTACCCATTCAGACAGTAAGACACAACTATTTACAGAGGCCCTGTAGGTGAGACTGAAACCAAATAATAAGGCTATTTAAATAACATAAGATACTTTTTTTTGGTAACAGTATCATAAAATCCTACTTGTCATATAATACATATATATATACACAAACGCATGCATGCATTCATACAGAGTATGCAAACAACCCTTTCTAATAACACATTAAAATACATTCACATTAGGACAATGAAAAATACATTGGCCCCAAAGCTAAGCCTATGAAACAACAGACTTTTCAATCCTTTTTTACAAAAGATTGAACATTTCCCTATAGTAGACTCACAGAAAACATGGCACCCATTCCCCCAAACAAAAGATGGCGATATGAAGACTGTGGGGTAAAAAAACCCTAGACCTGGCAGGTCTTTTTCAGTGTCTAAACCAGAAAATAAGCAAACAAATACAGATTAGCGGAATACACCCAACTTCTGAATGTTTTTCTATTCACAGTAATCAAATAATCACTATATCTAGGGGAAGAGCCATCATTGCTAAACCTGCAAGAAGTTTGTTGGACACATTGGTTGAAGCCAAAGGAAATGTTCCTTGCCTACCACTTCAGCTTTGCTTGAAACGTTATGGAACAAGAGTCCTTGAGGGGGAGCATTCTGAGGTACCACTGGCCAGTGCCCCCGACTAGGGAGAGGGTGGGCAAGAGCCGGGGGGAGGATCACACACAGGCAAGAGGTGGAAGAGCCCTGGTGAGGAACCAACTCCAGGGACTGACAGAGCTTAAAGGGCAAAACACTGGAAAATGCTGCTGAGAGTGAGTTGTTCTTCAGCAGAACAGTCCTCATTTCTGGTCACAATAGTGACTTTTTTTAAAAATTAGCCAAAACTAATGAGCAAATAAGCTCTTCTTGTACTTCAAGCAGAGGAGCGTTTCCAATGATCGCGTTTTCTTCTCTTGGTCCAATCCAGCCATTTAAGCTAAACTGCACAGCTTCACGGTCTTACAAAATCTTTCAACCATTTAGTTTTGGGGTGAGAGCCCTACAGGCTCCACCAGGAACAATAAACAGGTGTTTTCAGAGGCAGAAGGAGTTATTTATCACATCGCTACTGCATTAACAGATATTGTGGGGAGTTTTTTTCTCCTTTATTAGGTCGTTTAATAGCCACCCTTCCTTCCTAATAACTGCATCTGCAAAGATACAAAGCATTACCTTTGGTACAATGAGATCTATGTAAAAAGCAATTACAAAGATGTGAAAACCTATTAAATGAAGAGAAATAGGATCAATCTGCTCAATCTTACTTAGCCAAAAGGTACAAAAACACCGATTCAAATAATGTGGGTTTTTTAAACAGGTTTAGACATACACAAACATACGGATAGCTAACACCACTATCAATCTCAGCAATTTGATATAATTGATATTCAGCTCTAAAATTCATTGTAAAGCTTTAACCATAGGATTTCTGGTATCTCTGTTGCCCTCCTTGGTTAAAAGTTGGAACAACTCCATTAGACTAAGTGAAGATTTTTTTCAAAAGCATAGTTTCATGTTTTCTTCTTTCCTTGTGCTTTCATTAAAGCAACCTGAGAAGAAATTTTAAGATTACAGGACGCTTTCACTAGAGAAATTTAACTTTAAATACACATCCATAATATTCTTAGTGGTAGTGCAAATATCATCAAGCCAATTATAGTTTTGCAGTAATTAAATCTCTGGTTTGCAGCAAACTATGTAAAAAATTATCTTTGTTGAGAAATGTTGCAATGGGTAAATTTTTATCAACACACACACACATATATATATATATCTTGAAATCAGGAATAGGCACAGTTTAAACAGCTCGTTCTGTACTTCACTGGCCCTCCAGACGGTGGTTCTATTTAAGGCAACACCTAAAATGCATTGTTCTAGGTTACTACAATAACTGGGACATAGTCTAACACAATTTAAAGTACAATCATTACACAAATTGAGAACACGAGCATTTCCAGTTCCAGGGTTTTTTTGCCTTCTCTGAGCACCTACAGCACACTGAAGTCCTACTCCTTATGTCTTGAAGCTATAATACAAGTAATGGCAACTGCTAAAGGTCACAATTTCATGCAGTGACCCATACCTTGTATTCCTGTAGTACGAATACGCCTACACAAAATAATATTACTCCTACAAAGCATAAAAGGTCTCAAAAACCACCATCTTGCACGGATGTTCGTACTGCAAGTGTAGGGGTTTTGTATGTTGGGGTCGGTTTTTTCCATGAACAGAACTCTCTTACTCTGTAATCATATGTAGCATCTGGATTTTCATCACAGGCAATAACTTCTGGAGCCATCCAGTACGGAGTTCCAATAAAAGTGTTTCTCCTGCCAACTGTCCTGTCCAGCTGAGCGCTCACACCAAAATCCACTGCGGGTGGGAAAAGAGTAAAATAAAATAAGAAGGGGGAAAATAATGCAGTGATTACTTCTGTAAGGTGGTTTGGAAATAAAACCCTGCGGATGTTCCACGTGGGAGGACCATGCTGAGCAGAAATATGATGATTAATACTGAGGCAGCCGAGCCTTTGTGGTTCACATGCAACATGCTCGGGCCACAAGCGTCAAGAGACACATCAGCGTACGACCACCTCTCCTGCACCTCTCATCGGCCTGCCTGTACAAAAGGCAGCGTACAGCTGCAAAAATACTGCCTGGGAGGCTGAGGAAGGGCTATTCCCTTCCCAACTGGTGAAGCCAAGCACTTTTGCCTACAGAGAGGGAGTTGCTTCCCAAAGGTATCTCTCATGCTATGGGAAAACCACATGCGTGAACACGTCTCCTTTTCAGCTGTTCACCTTTTCTGCTCTAAAATCAGACAGTGAAAATAATCCATTGCTCAGCAAACTGCTGTCTGCTCTAACGCACGGAACAGATGCATCGACGGGAGCAAAAGTTGAGGATTACTCCAGAGGTGCCAACTTTGAGCACGTATGCACACAGGTTGCAAAAGAGATGCCCATCTCATCACAGGGCAATTACATTACCAGGCTGTCGTCGTCCCTTCAGTTCTCCCGCTCATGACAACAGGGATATATGCCTTTCCATACCAGCAACAGCATCTGCTCTAGGAGGGCTCAGTTTCACCGCATCCATCATCTGAGCAACACCGACAAACTGGTGGTAGACGAGCTCGGTGGGAGCAACGGTTTGGGAGCTACTGTGCTCCACTTTGGACCAAAAAGGAGGAGAGCTCTCCCGAGAGCTTCCTCCTCCAGCAGCCGGGATGTCTTCCCATGCCTCGTGCTGCAGGAAGGTGTAATGCAAAACAGAAGGGATGTGGGCTGGGTGGGAGGGCTTCAGCATGGCTCTATATTTAATCAAAAAAAGGTGGCGAATGTAGCGTGATACACACACGGAAGGTTAAAGTGTGCAGTAACTGGAAGAGGCAGATTAGAAAGAAGGAATAAGAACTTGTCCACTTGGAAGGGAAAGAAGAGGCCAGGGATGAGCACAATTTTCAGGGGACATGCCAGAGCTGGAGCTGCATTTTGAACTTGATGCCACAGCTCCCTCGAGCGTGCCGTCCAGATCACATTTTTGTGTCCAGAACCTGCACAGCAGGTGCTATTTTAATTAAAGCCAAATAAAAGAGTGACTCCTGTCACTTCCTGAGCCCAGAATAAAGGGAATCAGAAACAACCCAAGTCACGCACAGCTCGGTGGGGGGCACAAAACAGTCCCCGTGCCGATTCCGGCATGAAAGCCAACATCTAACAAAATGCATGCCATCCTCCCAGAACAAGAGGAAATACGTGCAGGGCCTTGATTCACGCAGGATCGCCCATGCTCCAGAGCATGTCACAGAGCTCTTAGAGGATAAAATCAGTTTGGGAGCACCAGAAAACAAAGGCTGAATGAATGAGGAAGTGGATGTGCATGCCTACTTACCCAGTTTCACTTCTGCATTCTCCGTTAACAACACATTTTGCCCCTTGATATCCCTGTGAATCACATGATGGGCATGAAGATGTGCCAACCCCTACGTGAAGAAGAGAAGAGGAGGGAGAGGACATGCAGAGTTAGGCTCTTGGCTTAGCAACAGACTACCCGTACCCGGCAGCCCCTCAAGCCCATAGCTCAGCGTCTCGGGCTCTTGCTTGGCAGCTGGGCACAACGGGACCCGCGGGAGCCTTGGAGCCGCACGTCGCCTGCACCACTCTTGCTAAGAGAGCAGAGACACAGGCGCCAGGTCACGCTCACGCTGTACCTAAATACAGCCCAACATCTGCACTGTGCAAACACCTCTCGGCTGCCGCATGAAGAAAGTTCAGCTCCCAGAAAGGCTCCGTGCAGTGACACTGTAGATGACATCAGTGTCAGCATACGTCACTAACATCTGACGCGCACGGGGTCACCCAGAATTTCGTCCGGGGAAGGGGGGGTGGAGGCAGAAAGGAGGCAGCACCAGCATGTATATATGCATCCCAGAGAAGGGGGTGGGAAGGTGATGGATGGGCAGTTATGGTTGAGGGCGAGGGATGACTGACGACAAACAAAAGCTCAGCTGCAAAGTTGCAGTTCTCCTCTCTAGCCTCCATAAATATGAAGCCAGATACTTGTTCCTTGGTGGGGGTGGGGGAAATACAAAAGAAAAAAAAAAAGGGGGAAAAAAAAAAGAAAGCATGAGCATTATACTTTCCAAAGGAAACAAAACCTCCTGGCATACGGTGCTTTTTGTTGAGACAGCACCTGGATGCATGCCCCAAAGCGTTAGCCATGTGGAGGGAGGGCTGAGGAAGACATATGTTGCATTTTACTCTCTAATGTAATTGGGAGAACAACAGGCAAACCTCTTAGCAACTGCCTGTATTTTGGTTTCTCCTCAGCTCTCTGCTCGGAAAATTGCAGTCTCCAGTGGGATCGTCTTGCCTGTTCGTGTTGCCCTCATAGGCTTTTAATGTTTTATGAAAAATAAAGAAATAGAACCTTTACAGCTGCAAGAGGTTAAGAGAGTAGTGGTTGCTGTAGAGAAATATTTCCTAACACATGTTCTTCATTAAATGATCATTTACCAGTTTGCCTACATAACCATTGGGCTATTTTCTTTTTTTAAAACAGTTAATGAGCGTGACAAAAAAAACACCATCCACAGCTCCTCCCCACACATGTCACAAGCGAATCAAGTGAACGGCTGATGTCCCCAAGACCCTTTGCTGGCTGCTAATGCTAAGTGTGGTCTTCTTTTTCACAGGAATGAAGGCTTTTCCACAGCTTCACGCAGGATACTTTTTAAAGCCTTCTGCTCTACCGACTCAGCCAGAGAGATAATCGTCTGTTCTCTCCAGAGTACCATCTAACCTTACTGAAAATAACACATTTGGGTTTGCAAAGTGCTGGGAGGAGACAGAGTGGCACTTCTCCATTCTCCTGCAGTCCCCAGGCCCCTTCAAGCTCACGGGGATCCACTAGGTCGACCCTCACCTGTGTCTCCACCTGCACCAATCTTTGGCACTTTGGCTCGGTTTAACTTTCTGTTACACAACCTCTCCCCCTTGTCTCTGACAAGCTTGGTGTTGAATCAGGTTCTGCAATGTTTCATAGCAATGTGAGTTTAGCATTCCTTTTTTCCAGATATTCCAGTTCCTGCTAGTGAGCAATTAAGGCTCCTTTTGCAAATCTCTCACAGGACTGAGAAAATACCTTTCACCTAACTCTTTTCTGAGGTAAATCACTTTTTCGTCTTCTCAGAGAGCATGACTGCTTTACCTAAGGAGAACCTAGGATAAATGCAAGGTAGCATGCAATACCTCCAAGGTCACACAGTTCTCAAATCAAGCCTAAGATCAGTCCTGCAGAAGTTAGCTTCCCTCATATTACAGCATACTATCCATTGGATTTGAAATACAACCATCAATGCGTATTCAATTTTTCTTCTTCCTTGTAAACAACTTAAAACGTGCCAGCCCAAATGCCAGCAGCCCAACTCTCTCCTAACAGTTTTGTCTGTCTCCCTTCCCCACCATCTTAAAAATCACTAACGCAGAGCAAATGTGTAACACAGACAACAGCGGCATTGATTTATGCAAGAGCCAGTGGTGGTTTCCTTTAACATAAAGCCCCTCGGAACCTCATTTATGACAAGGCAATTGAACAAATATACTGTGTAGTGGTATGGGTAGGAGGCAATTTGTTTTACAAAGAAGCACGAGGAAAACCATACCACATTTACTTAGTGCAGCAAACAAATGCCAATTCAAAAAGCACTTCAACTGTACCAACTGGAGATTAAATATGAAGAGCAATTAGTCAAAGCTTCAGTTTTAGGGAAACTGGTAAGTGGCATGCCTCTTCCCGAGGAACTTTTGCAGCACCGTCTGCTAGCGCTCCACAGCGCACAGCCCCATACGACGTAGCCGCTTGCTGCAGACAGACAATATGCAAGTTCATCGCAGCACAGAAGTCCTGACTGCCGGCCTGAGCCAACAACTCCCTTCCTCCACAGACCTGATTAGGAGCAGGGAAAGAGGGCTGCGAGCACATTTGGAAAAGCCCATTCCACACCCTGTTGTGTTATGACACTGCTACAACCCGCGGCTTCTCAAAAATAGTGTCTTATTGACACTGTTTCACAGTTTCTACAATAGGTGAGGTCACCGGCTCTTTCGGTGGCTTCTCACGACTAAAAAATTGCTGTTTTCTGCAAGGCTGTTGTTAAAATACAGTGCAACTCACACTGAGTTAAATGATGTGGAGCAGACATCTATCTGCTCCTACACACTCTCCAAGTGATGACACGGGTAACGGGATTGATCAGAAACAGCTTCTTGCAGAACGTCAAGCTAGGCTGCGTCTCTATAAGACTGTTTCTGTGTTTTCAAGTGGAGCAGACTATTTTCCTTACCCGGAGAATCTCTCTGGAGATATATGCTATCCAGTCTTCTTTCAGAGTATTCCCTTTTGTGTTCTTCACAAGGTCTGTGATAGAGCCTGCTCCACAAAACTCCATAACAAGCTGAAAAACAAATATCAGCATACAACCAACATTAAACACGCTCCCCAGCTGTCTAGCGAAGCAAAATAATCAGGCTGCAGCATTGATTTGGGAAACCCTCGTGAAGCAGAGAATATCACTTTATTTTACATCTCCGCCTGGAAAATGGATTCAAACCAAATGTCTCCAATGTGTGTCAGACATATATGGAATATGTCTCACATTAGTTACCACATTTTCAAGGACTGATTTAATCACTGTAATTTAATGCTGGGAATCTGGATTTGCTCAGCTATGCAAAATGCATTAGCAGCAACAAGAGTAAGAGCACATCCAATGCTGAAGGAATCAAACTGATCACATCATTGCAACACATCTTATTCTTTTAACTCCCATTTATTTATGGAAGAACATGCACTGATGTCTGTACCCTGCCATTTCAAATCCAAACTTCAGTCCTCTAGAGGGTGTAGATGAGGTGGGATGAGAAATGTAATGGGTACAGTTTTCAAGTGTAGCTTTCTTTTTTCAGCCACACATTCTTACTGTTCAGCTCATCTGCCTTGTTCCCATGAAACATGTTACTATCCATCTGGGAAATGGGGAAAAAAAAAGTTACTTAAAGAGCAAATCCACTGGTAATAGCAAATCTTGGTTCAGCCATCCTCTTAAGGATGCATGATTAACCTCTGTGATTGACTTATCTATCTGTTCAGGCAAGCACCAAATTCTATTAGTTTGTCTTTCAATGATGTGATATTTCTGTCATCCTCAAACTATATCCAAAAAGGAAAGATTTACGAACACGCTTGAGAAACATCTGCTTACCCACAGTTGGTCGTCATGTCCTGGAGGACTTTTCTTAATGAAAGCACCATAATAAGTTGCAATATTTCTATGATGAGAATATTTCTTTAGCATATTAATCTCCAGTTTGATTTCTTCTTCTTCGTCCTTTGAAAAAAAAAACCCAAAAAACCATATGTTTAATATACCATGTGCATTATTTATTTCCTCTTCTCTTTCACACAAGTAGATTTTTTAAAAGTTCCAATTTATACCAGCATTATGCTCAGTAAACACATCCTACGTTCATGCCATCAAAATCCTGTTTATTGCAATGGTCTAAAAGAGACCTTTACTTTCCCAAGTTTTCAGTAGTGCAAAAAAGCAAACGAAGGATGCACTGGACTTCATCCAGTGATGGAGCAGGACAGGATCTGTTTAAAACCACTCTAATTGTAATACCTTAAGCAAATATATAGCTTGTAGGCTTTTATTCTATGTGACCCAGAGAATTAGAAAACCAAAAAAATCTGTAAATTTACAATACATGAGTATTATTTCCATCTTCCTCATTTTTTTTTCCTTTAATTTTGAAAATTGCAACCAGTTCTATTTAAATGCCAGACAGAGGCTCAGCACAACCAGCTGCCAAAACAGGCCCTCCAAGGTGGGTCCCCCCACAGTGAGGGCCACAGAGTCCCACCTCGGTGGCAGCACGGGGCTGGTGCAGGAAAGCAGAGGTAGAGATCAGGAATTCGCCTCGCCGCGCGGACAAGGCGTTTGCCTCGTGCACACGTTTCCTCCTCCTCCTCCATCTGCCTCCGTGGAGGAAGAGCAAGTGCATCACGAAAAGAGGGCTGGGAGCCCGGGCGGTAAACAGGATGCTGGGACACAAAGGCAGAGGAAGGATTTCCCCCGGCTCCCCCCGCCTCAGCGAGGTGCCAAGCAGAGAGCAGCTCAGGTGAAGGGAGGTCATCCCTTCAAAGAGCCAAAATGGCTCACACGACGCAACAGCTCCTTAAAACCACCCACAATTCGCTTTTGATGTGACGGCGGGATGCGCTGCACAAAGGGATCCACACGCACGCATTCGGGCGATGTCTGAGCAGGCGGGCAGCAGATACAGCAGCAGCAGACACCATCCATCCCACCCTCCGCTCCCTCCCACCGTGCCTGGACAGCGGGAGCCCTCACCCAGCACCTCTCGAGGCAGCAAATGGAAAGGCGGCCGGTTCACCCCTTTAGGCGCAATCTTTATTTGCTCCGCAATTCTCTAGCCTCAGATACCCAGGGGGAAAATGTCTACCTTAAATTGATTCCAGGAAGAAACCGAAACCTCTGTTCCCTAGGGTGGCTGGCTGATGGAAACGGTAGCACGTATTTTGATTATCCTGTAATGTCAAAGCTGATTACACGAGAAAATTTTAAGCCTTAAACTTCCTAGCAATTGGTATCACGCTAGCAATCAAGTATCTTATTCACGACATATGCAGATGTTAATACTAAGTACACGTTAACTACATGCACTTGTATGCATGGCTTTAGCAAAAGAAACCACCCTATGCTACAAAGCAAACAATTATTCAAGTAAACTAATGGTGGGGTGCAGTGTTTACTCAGAAATTATTATGAGAGAATTCCCAAAATGCACCAGGGATAAACTATTCTTAAATCTTCTCATGATGCATCTTAAAAGTAAAATACTTTTTTATTTCTGGAACACTGAACAAAATAGTAAAATAATCTTGTAAATCAAAGTTCCCAGTGAACAGCAGCCCTGGGAGAAAGTGTTATCAGAACAGCTTTTTGAGCCAAAAGCTAACTCAGTGCTTCCTCAAGCTGCTTCTGTTGTCCTTGCTGTTGTGTGATTTTTATATTTATTTAGACCATATGCAAAAAAAAAAAAAAAAGAAGAAAGAGAGAATACATGCTTATACTAGAAACTACCACACTGAACTTTGAATTTACGCAAAAAAACTGTAATAGGAGCTTGTTTAAACTTAATGGTTTGGGACTTAATCGCTGATAGGTTAATATGTATAATTGGATTTATCCGCTATTTTGTACCGACTTTTTATATAAAAATTATTTCCTACCCTCAGCACATGAACACAATAGCTTTTACAATACAATGGGCAGGATGTCCTTAAAGGTTGTTCAGGTTTATCTACTGTAACAACAGCCAACATGACAATGCTTAAGACAGGATTTATTTCTGAAAAATAAAATACATTTAAAAAAAAATAATAACACACCACAAAAAAACCCCAAAGAACAAACAGCAACAAAAAAAAGGTGCACACAGACCCTGCAGACTGCAGGCGTTTGCTGCTCTTTCAGTGCTTCCTTGTGGCTGTGTCAAAGCACCAATTCGACGGCCTGCAGCAACCCCAAGCATCTCCCTTAACTAAGGCTAATAATGGTCTGAAACTCCTATTTCAGCCGTCATCGAGCATTTGTTCACAACACAAATAGCCTCCCACCTACAGTTCAATCCAGTCCCAATTCCAGCCTACAAAAATAAATGGATTCAGCAATTCTTGCCAAGCTTTGGAGGACTCCACTTACTTAGTGTGGATCGATAACTCCCTGGCACTGAGTCCTGAAGACTTTGTGGCGACAGGAACTATTATGAGGATTAATCAGCACAGAGGAGGCTGCAGTACCACTGTGCTACAGCAGTTGGTGTAAAACAATTTACAAAAAATTGAAAAAAACCCTGTGGCCAGACCAAAATCGTTCCGTTTGACATTCAGGAGCGGTTTTTTCCAGGGTAAAGTTGATTTCATCCCAATGTGGACATCCGAAAGAGGCCAAACAACGCGCACCCTACCGGTGTTTACTTCTCCCCGCTAACTACAAAAGGAGGATGAGGTCATTAGCCAAGATCCAGACACTAATCTTGCAGATGTCTTGCATCAGGGCGAGATGAATCCCACCCAAAAACCTCACCGGATAAGACCGTTTCCGCACAGGTCTCCTTACGGACACACGCACTGCAAGGAGGGTAGGCTGCAGCCTGCCTCCCTCCGGTGCAGAGGGAGGTGTTTCGGCGACCGTCCTGGGATTTGGACGGAAGGTCCCTCACCTCCTCCCGACAACACACGCGCTGCAGCACCGCCACTAACAATCCCGCCATTTGCAGAGGTGTCAAGATCACAAAAGGGGAAAATTAAAACCGACTGAGGCAAGAGACTGTCATTCTCATGAAGGAATACAAAAGTACATCCTTTTTTCTTGGAGGAGAGAGGCAGCTGGTGAGCCCTTCCTAGTGATTTTATGCAGCTGGCATCAATTACCACTTTAAGCCATTATCTGTGGATACAAACTCCCATTGAAACCTTCTTTGTCTGGCCTGTGATGGGGCTAGGGTAAGTGTTTTATACTTATACATTTGCTGTCTGTTTGTGACAGCATGTCTGATTACCAGTAATTTCTGCAGTAAGCTATACTTTTGCAAGACTCACGTGGTTAAATCAAGCTTGGAGCGGCTTTCTTCTCCCTTTCCATGTGTTTCCCTTCAGAGATTAAATGGACATGTCAGCATCTCTAGGGATTTCTAACCACAACACTGTTTTATCAAAACGACTTTGCCTGTAAGATTAAAAACCGCACAGGACGCCCACACAGAAATCCACCTATGTACACTAAGATAATTTCTAACCATTTGAGTTAGCACATTAAAGATAAAACCAGGCGTGCTACCTCTCGGCATGCCACCTAGTGATGCCCCAGCAGCCTGCTTAAGACTGTAGCACAAAATCTCCACGCTGCTTGCTCTTCCATTCATCACTGCACACTAAATATCAGATTATTGTTTTTTGCACACAGATGGCCAATGACTTGTTACGTTCATTACATCACCATTTACAAAACTGTGATTATTTAAGTACCTGAGTTACTTAAGTTTCTGACCGTGGCTGCCACTGGAGTAACTCCCAGTCAAATAAAAGCTAGTAAAGCAGATCCGTGTAAGGAATATTAATCTGGACAGCTCAATTATGCAATTTCAGCACATTTTCCAAAGGTAACCCCTGCTCCCCCCGCTATCCCCCACATCATTATTGCAAGAAAATCCTGCTTATTTATACAAATTCTTAAAAGATGAGGAATTCAGAAGGACTTTGCCTGACACGAGTAGGGAGGGAGAAGGGAACTACAGCTCTAGAAGTGCCAGAAGCAGGGAGGACATAACCAAAGGAAAAGAAAAATTATTCCGTGCTTGCCCCTTCTCTGTGTACTTCCCCGAACATCACTGTCTAGGTGCCTCAGAAGACCAACCAAAACAGTCCCGACCTGTCCCAGCGCTGCAACTGGTACGAGACCCCTATGAGAATCTGTCTCTGATAAACACACCCTGGGGAGCAAGGGGGTAATACCACTCTTTTCCAGGCTCTGTAGTACAAGGAAGTTATTTCAGGAGCTGAATTTAAACAAACAAACAAACAAAAAAACAACCAAAATAAAACAAACACCTAAAGGTACAGTGAGGAAGAATCCTAGGGTGTGAAGTGGTGACTTTCCAACCACACTCCTCCGAGTGGAAGACTGCCTGACCACTGCTCTTTGCTGGCTGTTGATTCTGCCCTCTCAAGGGATGGCACAGGTCAGGGAGGAGAAACTCGGGACAAGTGCAGAAGGTTTTATTTGCCCTCGTAGTGTGACGAGGGGAAACGTGAATGAGGAAGCACAGCCAAGCAAGGATAAAACAGAACAATGTTCCGTGATGAAGGCAAGAGCAAGTTTATCTGTCCTGCCAGATAATTTATATGCTGCCTTAAATCAGTTTGCAGAGGAATACAAACTGGTCCCTTCAGTAACTTTCCTTTCTGATTTAAGAAATGAGACAGTGACAAATCTCAGCTCTCTCCCCACACAAATGGCATCTGGTCATTTTAAGCTACAATCAAGCATTTTAAGAATTAACACTGCTCCCCAACAGTGTGCCAAAGACACAGGCAAAGGGGGATGGGGAAAGTGAAGCCTCCAAGTCTCCTTTCCTTTGCTTTCCTAATGCTGCTCACGAAGCTCTGCCTGCCTGTACCCAGGGAGCCAGACAGCCCGGAGAATGACAGCTGGCAATGCTGTACCTGGGGTTTCAGAGTAAGCTGAGCTGCTGGGGATCACGAGCTCCAGCAGTGGCTCGTGGGATTTGGGAATCTTTAAATCATCGGAGACTTGGGATCTGTGCGGAGGGGCAGGAAGCAGCCTCAGCCCGGTGCTGGGAGGGGAAAGGAAGTGCTAACCTATGGATGCCGAAAGTGGTGGAGAGGAAACTGGTTTGCCTTCGGATGCACCAAAACCACAGCAACCTCAGCCCTTCTTTCACCGTCTCCCCCCAACAAGCAAGTGGAAGCAAAACAGGAGAAACCCACAAGAAATGGGGTTTATTTTCCTTTCCACTTCTCTCACTTTTCATTTCTGCTCTCCATCCATGTGAAAAAATTTTAAAAAGTCCTAAAAGGCATCAAATGCAAACAAAAGTCTTCCTGGATAAATCACGACACTAACTTTTACAAACCATGATTCTGCTTGTGTGTCACATCCTCCCTCCTCCCCACACCCCAGACCTGGCCAGCATCCATTCGGAGCTGAATCCATCCAGGACAGGCAAAGTCTGAATACTGCCTAGCACAATAGGTGACCTTTTCTGGTGCTGGAATCCATAATATACATGCTCGTTAATAAAGTTCTCACACACGAGGGAGATGTTTTGGCGAGAGGAGTTGGGGCAGTATGGCACACAGCGCGGTATTTGATCTGGGAGCTGTGGTACTGCCTCCAAGCTGGGAAGGAGATTGTAATTTTGGGAGGAACCTAACCACAAGAGCAATGAGACTCCAAGCGCCGGGCAAGTCCCTGCCAGTGCCTGCCAAGGTAGGAAGTTTGTATAAAGCAGAGCAGCTTGCAGTACGGAGAAACACGCAACGTGAAGAAACGTGATCCTCTCCAACGCCTCAATAGAGTGTCAAAATTGGGGATATGATGTAGAACGGTTCTTAAAAGAAAATACCAAACACAGGCTTCTTGGGAGGGAAAGCCTAAACTGTTTAAAAGAAAAGACTTTAATCAAGACGTGCAGTAAACATTTAACAAGTCCATATACAGTCCCTCCTAAATCTTAACTTACAAGAGCCTCCAAGTTTCTTATTACATCCTTTCTTGAGAGTCTTTTACAGAGCCTTTGAGCTTTCTTGCCCTCAAGCTAGAGACCTCCTGCGAGTTTATTTCCCTTCTGTCTCTCTCCTCTGTTACGTTCTCAGCCCCAGCACTCACGGTGCCTGTCCCACTTCACGTGCAAGGTCTCTTTTTCACAGACCTCTTACCTACCCACAGACTCTTCCCACCTGGGCATCAGCATGTTCATTTCTCTGCACCGTCCTTCAAGTCCTTCCCAAATACGCACTCGTTCAGAGGCCTGCAGGCTGTTCGCGCTTAAGAAAATGCGTCCGTCACGCCACCCGCTCGGTGACACTGAAGGAGCACCAGACATCCAGCAAGCAGTAGCGCGGGTGGTGAGCATCGCCCCACCATCGCTGTGAGGCTCCCTCTCAGATTTTGTCCCTTGTCCACCTATGCAGCCCACGGTGAGGAAGTCCTTCCTGGGCTTTACTGTTTGGGAGCTTTCCGGAGCCCATCTTGTCACTGAGAGCTGCCCACCAGCCTCCGAGCCGCTTCCGCCGTCGGCACAGAGCTGCGCTGCCAGAAGCAGCAGACCAGCAAGGCTCTGCTCAGGCAGAGGGGTGGCAGAAGGTGCTTGTGATACTTTTTCAAGGGTCAAAAGAAAAAAAAAACCAACCCAAACCACAACTTAGTTTTGTGAGAACCGGCTGGGAGAACAGGGCTGTCCTTATGAGCACGTTTGGTTACCTTCAGTGGCAAGATTTCATCAAGCAGGTTAGAAATACACTTCCCAACACATGCAAAACAGAGGCTGCTTTGTCTCCCCTTGGCACAACACCCTCTCTACTGCATGCTAAAGGCACCATCTGAAACAAGAGAGAAAATGAGCCAAATTGTTCGCAACAGTGCCATCACTGAGGCTGCCACCATAAAGCAACAATTAAGTTAACTGGACAAAAAAGCAGGAGGGAGGGCCAGCTCTTAAGCAGGGTCCCAGCACTGCCCCGAAGGAGCCTGTGTAGCAGCATTGTGCAGGCACAGGAGATGGAATCACGTGCAGGCAGGAAGGAGCCAAAAACCACGTGAAGACAATACTTGTCTGTTGTCTCCCCCCAAACCACCTCCTCTGCCAATCACTCCGATGACAATATTTTCTTTCTTCCTTGATGCACCCCCGGTGCCTTCGCTGGTCACTGAATGAGACTGCACTGCTGCTGACCTCCCCCAGAAAAACCCCAGGACGCCACGGGCTTCTCCCAAGACAACCAAGAGACAAACCTCCGCAGGGCAAATCCCTTCAACCATTTCCACAGCTAGTCCCTCAGTCCTGGTGAGGATTACTTAAATTTTGAGTTTTCTGCTCAGACTGCATGTTTATCCCAGCTATACAATTCAACTGTGCATTTTCATCAAGCCTAAATTATTTACAACTTATGCAACAAACTAGCCTTGTACTGACATCTTCAGAGCTCTCATAAAAAAGGGAAGGTTTAGTACCCTACTTCCATTACTAATATTCACACTGAAAATGCCTGTTGCTGTACATTTCTACCTCCTGTCTCAGTTTTTTGTGATCAGAACAAGCCCTTGCTAGCAGATATGAAAAATAAGTCTGTGTGTGAAGGAAAGAAACTAAACCAATTTCCTTTATGCAAAGCTCCGGACTCAGACAATAAGAGGAGACGTAGACGCTGCAGAGAAAACAGGCTTACGCACAAAGCCAAAAAGTTGCACAGCTTTTCTGCTTCCAATCTCTGTGCATTTGATGCCAAGGAAAGCAGCATCTCCGAGGGCGACAGAGCCAGGGAAGGGGTTTGCCCACTGCTTGGCCCCTGTTTCCCCCCAGGGGTGTGAAGCTCCACCATCCCCACCTGGAGGGCAGATCTCCTTCCCAAAGGGGACCGAAACATGGGTCACCCTGCGTGTGCAGTCCAGACACTGCTGGGCCACAGTTTGGACTTGTGAGATTGAAAAGGCTCCTGAGTCTTGCAGGCTTGATGAAGCTGCAGAGATTCAACAAGAAACTAAAATTCTAGTTTGAAACTAAGCTTTAACTTTTGAGGGAAGTGGGACAGAAGGCAAACACCTGCGAAAGGAGAGAAAACTAAAGGCTGAAATGACTGAAAGTGGTTTTCCTGTGTACCACATGCCACAAAGAAGCTACATTAGTAGAAATCTAAGCTGGGAAGGTAAAATACATTAAAAATGGCAGTTCTGGACTAACACAAATGTTCTTCTAGCACATATGTCATGAAAACCTATAATTACATGAACACACTGATTCACCTACAGGACAGATTCATTCAGTATATACAGCCTCACACCCACAAAGACCAAGAAGTCCTGTAGATGAACAGGAAAGGAGTTATTTACAGCCCCTCTTTCATTTTGTACACTGTATGAAACCAAACTGCTAAAAAATAAATAACCCCCCCCAAACTTTGGCTCTTCCTTGGGTCTGTTTCATAGAGGATCCTTCAATAAAAAGAGATGGGGCTGGAGAAGTAGCTGATAAGAGAAATTCAGAAGCTCCATCACATGCGGCCATTTCTTTGACCAACAGCAATGACGGGCCCAGCACTGCTCGGTGTGTAACATTATTTAGGCCAAAAGCAAATGCACAGATTTGTGAAGCAGAGGGAGCAGACTGGTGATGGTACTCCAAAAAAAATCAATCTTATGTTAAAAAGTAAACATAATAATAAACAATATGGTGAAGCATGAATGAGCACCGCCACAATTGCCAGCAGTGAGCAGCTGGCAGCCATGAAGCAAGTACCCCACACGTTCAGGAGACACAGTCCCACTGGTGACCTTCACCCCTTTATGGGACAAGTCCCACCTCAGGTGGACAGACCTGTCCCCTTACGGGCACCTTTCCCTCCCTGCTAAATTGTGGGCACCCAGGGCAGTTACTCTCCAGGCTTCAGCACAGCCACTACATGCCTAAAATTAGACAGAACAAATCCAGGCTTCGGTCACTGGTAGCATCAACGGTTAAGGCCAGCAAACAGCCACTGGAAGACTACAAGTTTTACTACTGACTTTGGCTTTTGAACCCAAATTAACTGGTAGGTGGAAGAAGAACTTTGTAACACATCTAATCCCTCAGCTGTCCACATTCCCTAAATCTTCCAGGCTTTAATTAAGCAAATCCTCCTCATTAAAATGTTGCGAGTGAGTGGTGCAATTTTTCCTTCCCAATATTTAAAACTCTGTCTCCAACACTAATAAAGCCCTGCGTTTTGTCACAAAATGAGTACTAAGAAAAGTCCTGAAAACAAAATTACTGCATTTTCTTTGCAGCCCACCAATCCATTTCTATAAAGTGACATACTTCACTTTGCTCATTACTATGAAGGAATAGATTTAACGCTTCTTTTCTAAAGTGGTGTACCTCTACACCTGCCAGGTGAAACGACATCTAACAGATAGCCCAAACATCGAAGGCCATACGTTGGCTTAGGAGCTAGTACGTATGTTTAACACCCACTGTACGTGCTGCCTGTAACCTATGCTCTGCTTTACGCCCACAAAAGGAAAACTTCAAATTTTGGGCTACGTTACAGCCTCCAAAAAAAAATCCTTGTAAGCAAGGACTGGTGTGAGATCATGATCTGACTTAGTCAACACAAGGTTTCTTTTGTGAAGCCGCCAAAATATGTAAATTGCCCAGGAACAAAAGGAATCGTCCGATCTGTACATGTGTCTTACAAACATGACTGAATGACACAGTGCGAGTGTACAAGTCCTTACAAGTTTTAATTTCAGGTAATCTTTGCCGAAAGGTTGAACACTTTAGCTCCTCTGCTCCGGTATTAGTCAGCGCTCAACCTCTGTCGGTAACCCGCAACCTTCTCCCCTGCCTTATGCAAAGAAAGTACTGCAAATGCAAAACCCCAGGCACGGACAAGGGGGACCCAAGAGGTTCAAAGGCCTGTTCCTCTCTCCAGACAAGAGGCAGAAGGGATCCCAAAGAAAACTGCAACAGCGGCCCACCATTGTATGTTTGAGAACAGGCTGAATATACACTGTCTACACAGATGACGGGTGACTGGGGTGAGGAGAAGGGAAGAGACCTGATCAAGCCCTACAGGCTTGTCAAATTCCACTTCCAATTTTAAAAATACCCCAGAAAATAACTTCAGTTTCTTTCACCGACAGTGCAACCAAAAACCGCTTCGAAAGCTGGCAGGAGGCAGCTTGCTCCTCCTCCCTTTGCCACCATCTCCACCTTCTCCCTCTTCCTTCTCTCTCTGGTTTGGTGAGAACTGCTCCTCCCATCAGCAACAGAGCAGAGGATTAACATCAGGTTGGTAGCTGTGAGACAGCCAGCCCTACACACAGCCAGAGAAATACCCTGTCCAAGCCCTCAAACCGCCTGCTTCTTCCTGGGGAGGAACCGGATCCTTCTGCAAAGGGCAAACCCAGGGCTGTGACTGATGCCAGACCAGACCCAGGGTTCCTGCTCCTCCAGGCTCTTCCGCAGCGTCCCTGAAACCTACAACCCAACAGCAGCTTTGGGGGTGAAAAAGCACCACCAAGCTCAGCCGCTCTGCGGGAACAAACAGAAAAGAAATAAGTAGAAATACATGGGCTGAGAGCAGCTTTGCTGGAGCAAAGAACTCTCTTCAACTGGCTTGTTCACGTAAGAACGAGATCCATGCTTCTAACCCTAAGGGTTTTCAAAGCAGGAAGGAATACGGATATTATATTTTATCTCCAAAATACACTTGCACTCAGAAATACAGCTCCTTTTTAAGAAGGAAATCCATTACTGAATGATTTACAACTGACTGACAAGATGATGATGATGACTCTGTAATTATCAGGTCCAATCACTCAAATTACAATTTACCAGCAGACACACAAACTACTTGATTCACAGCTAACATTTTCTTCAGCACACACTAGGTCCTACCTAAAACAAGAGAGGAGACAGACAACCTCTATCAGTAGAAGATAAATGCGGCTGCTGACGAGAGGAATTCAGGGCCGTCTGCAAGGGGCAAATTTCCCTTCATGTTTATGCCAAACCCTTCCGGAGGACAGATGACAACCAAGGCTGTGACCAAAAGGTTCTTCCTTTGTATTCAGACAGGAACAGCTGTTAGGCAGGTACAGAGGTATGGCCACGTCTGGGCACGTGTGATAACTGAGTTCTTTATAAAACTGGTTGCTGAGGTTTTGATTTTCTTTGGTAGATTAATGCTGACTTATGCACAGCATTTAAAAATCGCCCTGCGCTGCCAAAGCTCTATAAAGGCTGTGCACTTTAGTGTACAAGTAAGTGCATTTGGCGGTACGCCACTATGTACAAAATCATTTTCATGCAGCTGCCAGCAGAAGGGAACTATATTCTTGGACCAGATGTTTTTGTTGCCGGCGCTGCCAAGCACGCCTGGAAACCTCACAGCTGAGCGGTGCTGCAGAAGTGAATTAACAATGAACAGAGCCACAAGATGCTCGTGTCCATCTATCAGACAGGGCGTCATGGGCCCCCCTCTCCCTTCCTCCCCCTCTCCGAGCAAAGAAGCTGCCGACAGCCAGCTAATTATTCACCTGCCCGAGAGGAGAAGCCCTTCTGCCTCCATCAGGATAAATAAAAGCAACAAAATGCTTGCAGAAAGTATTACACCCCAGCTGCATTTACCCTTAGCTGGGCAGGCGACAAAGAGACCGGGATTAACAGCCAAGAAAACAGGAATTGAGAAAGCATAAATGGTCCTGATACTAGAGTACAAGTTTGTTTTTGCTGCTGGGCTGTGAACAGGCTTGCATTTATTAAACGGTATTTCACCTCAAAAATCAGAGCCGCTAGGGCACCTCACTCTCTCCAGTTTGAAAACAAACAGCTCAGATCCCAGCACAAGTCTCTCACTCTCGATCTGAAACCCTGAGAGCCCTGGCAAGAATTTGGGGACAGCAATCCGCTTCCCAACCCCGACACCGGCTCCCGGAGAGGCTCGGCTGCTCTTTGCCCTGCTGTCCCTTGCCCTCTGCCACTGCACCATGACTAGCAGAGGGGACCCGCGGGGCGACAGGGACAGAAATGATAAATCATCAGGCAGATGCTTAAAACCATGATGCGTATGCACAGCAGCCAAAAAACAGTCTGAGTGGGAACAAGGGAGCCAGCACTGACGCTCAGGTGCTGATAAGAAGAAAATGATGTTTACTCGGTCCAAAACTCTTCCTCGACAGGCCACAATCCAACCACAAAGTCTTCCAAAGAAACCTGAGCGGCCAGGCCACCCCAAGCCACTGTTAAAAAGTGACACTCAGCAACTTGATTGTAAAATAAACGCGTGCCTAATGTGTTTAACTGAAATCCTCCTATACGGGAATAATCTGCTGTCCCTCAGACAGAGTATCATCTCGGTTCTCCCAGCCTGCAGCAGCCACCACATCTCCTGCACCAAACATGGTCCCAGCTCGCCCGGCTACGTCTGCCAGCCCGCATCTGCATGGGAGCTGAGCTCAGCTTCACCGCCCAGAGCAGCACCTTCCTTTAGGATAAATTCAAAAGTTACATGTTTAAAAAAACCAACCAACCAACCAACCAGACGGCCTCTCTTGCCTGGAGAAATAAATAGTCTCCTTCTCACGGACTTTTCCCTTAAAACAAAAGTATTGCTGTCACTACAGCGTCTCAGGAAAAGGCGATTCATGAGCAGGAAAAGGCCTGTAATTCTGTTCTCGGGGTACTCACCCCAACAGATATTACAACTTCTTACTATGCTAGTCCCGTAACATGATGAAGTGACAGGCTGGAAAAATCTTCCCTTAATCACACTGATCTGAAAACAAACAAAGAGCAATTAGCCCAGCCAAAGCGTGGGGGGTGGAGGGGAAGGCATTTACATCCGAAGGAGAAAACCTGGATCGTTTGGAGAGATTCAAAATTCAGGAGGATATGCTTTAAGGCACCAGATTTGCTCAGAGTGGAGCTGCAAGACAATGACGCCAAGCACAAAGGGACAGGCTGCAGCAACCCTGCCAGCTCCAGCTCCACCACCAAGGCAAGGATGGGATCCCCTGGTCGGTTTGGAAACATTAACCAAGCAGCATGGAAGCAGCAGAATCCCACACACAGCAAATCGGACCTCTCCAAGAGTTGGAGAGAAGCAGCTAAGTGAAAGACCACGTGTTGCGGAGGTCAGCTTCTGCCAGACTACAGGCATCTGAACAAAGCCCATCACGGCAGGAGGCTCCTCTCCTGCGGTTTCCTGCAGCCTCATCCCTCCAGCGGGCGCATGGAGAAATCCCAAAGCCCAGTCAAAAAGGAAAGCCTCGCAGAAAACGTTGGTTAAATTGGTTAAGCTTGTCTTTGCCAGTTTACTAACAAATGACGCTCTGCTAGGAAAAGCCTTGAGCTGCACTCTGGCTGGCACGAATTAAAAAGTGAGGGGGGGGGGTACAGAATAGGAAAAGGAAGAACAGGGAGGCTATTATAAAGATAGCAAAACATAATTTTTTTTTTTAAAAAAAAAGGAAGTTCTAAGGTTGTGGGTGCTTTTTTTTTTCCTTTTTTTGGGGGGTTTTTTTTTTGGTTTTTTTGGGTTTTTTTGTTTTTGACAACTCTCCCCAAATCAGCTCCATCTGTAGTCTCTGAGCATCTGGGGGTTTCTGCCAAAGTGATCAGTAGCAAAGAGCTAGCATTTGTCTTTGAATCACAACCATTATGTGCGTTCCAGCGTTCCCACACTACGGAGAGAAATCGGAGGCGCTCGCAATTCTCCCTGGGCTAACGCCGAGCTGCCGATCCAAAGCACAAGGGATGACGGCAGTGCATGTGCGCTGCTGCATATAAAGGCAAGGCACGGGGGAAAAAAAGGACATTGCCACTTTTCATGGCCTATAAAACTTCCTCACTGAAAGCAGGCTTGGCTGAGGGCAGCTCTCCAGCTCACTGGCAAACCTCTTCAAAGCAAGACACCCAGCTAAGGTTGTCTTTCGTACAATACAGCCCTTATTCCCTCGGTTCGTGAGTAGACACTTTTCCCCGGGAGCCGTAGCGCATACAGCCACCCAACACTCACAACCCAGTTTTGGCCACCTCTTCCCCGTGCCAACACCGCGGCGCTGGCCTGGGGAGCGAGCACGTGCCTGCACACACTGACAACCTGCACATCCCGTCCTCTTCCCTCTGGGGAAGTGCGGAACTCCGCAAAACCCTTCGTCTGCTGTTAGCTGCCCACCAGCCCTACTCACCTCATACCTGGAGGGCCAGGTAAGGCCCTGTTTTACCATTCATCTCATAAAGATGAGTAAAAGAGGAGGTTAAAAAGGGGGGAAAAATTATGAAGCAAGTTCTCTGAATGGAAGACACAAAAAACACCAGTAAGCTCGTACTACCGTAATTCAAAGGTCTCTGTTGTGTTGCTGTGTAGAAGGTTTAAGAAGAAACTTCTGGCTTTTGGCATCATGTAGAAGGCAAGCAGGTTTCTCGCTCTGAAGCCCTCTAGTGATGGCCAAAAGCACAGCAGCCACACGAGTACTCACTTTGAACGCGAGAGAAAAAATATAGACAAACCCTTGTGCAAGAGACCACTGCTCATGACCAAGATGGCCACATCTCCAGAAGCATGTAACGGTGTTTGTGACTGTTAATCCACATTCTAAGTAGCTATTTGTCCTTCAAAGGCTGATGAATATGGGCATTTTGTGAACAATCCTGAATTAGACCCCAAATATAAAACAGGCATCAACACACCATGAGTGGTTCTTAACTAAGACCTGGGGAAAAAAAATGCAGAAAATTCAAAAGAATGTAGGTTTGATAATAAACGCCCTTTTTTTTCCCCAATCTCAAACGCTGAAATCCAACTTTTTCATCTATATTGTGTCTTAACAATAGGCACAATCTCTGCTGTCCACTCATACAGCTCCTGAATACTCTTGAGTTTCCACAACTATATTCGTCCCATGCATCATCGAGCAGCAGAGAAGACCAGCAGAAGAAAAATATTTTTTTTTTTTTTTTTTTAAAGAAAATTCATTCCAGTGAATTAGCAATGGTTTCACACAAGCAAACACAGCATAGGCAGATTGGGCTTTTGTTTTGGACTCCACTTAAAGCAAAGAGATGTCTTTCAGAGGTAGATCTACTTTGGCTACCTGGATTAGACCACTAAAGAGTTGTTTTCTTTTGCCATTCACTAACCAAATGATCATTAAACTCAGGATTAACAAAGTTCTTTGCCTGCAAATATAGGTCATGGTCCAAAACATGGTTCACCTAAGCCAGTCTCTTGCGGGTCACCAGATCAGAGGCAGCTGGTGACATCCTCAGCAGTTTTTTTGGCTCCACCATTGGAATGGAGCTTGCCACCCAGTGATTCTTCGCTCTCACATTATCCTGAACGCTGGAACCCAGAATCGCAAAAAATGTTATGGAAATGATCCAAAGCAGAAAGTGAAGTAACTTCTGAGGCAAGCAAGCAGACTAAAAATAGCCTGTTGTGCAGTGGAAAGAATCAGAGGGTGGGGGAATCCCTGCAAAAGACCTTTACACTCCGTTCTTTATTCCTAAATCTGCAGGTGTGGAGCACTACAAACGGTCCCTCGGCGGCCGTCACAGGTGGCCAAGGAAGATGCAGCCAGGCTGTCGAAAAGGCATGACAGCCAGCTTTCCTCCCGGTTCCCACTGCAAAGGGATAGCTGCAGGGATGTGATTCCCCAGGCAGCCTCAGGGCTGGAACCCTGAGGAGATGATGATGATGATGATGATGATGATGATGATGATGATGATGCTGTGGGCCAGCTCCTGGCCAAAGCCTCTCCCTCTCCTTGCCCTGCCTGTCCCCTCTCGCCCACCCTCCAGCCAGCTTTTGCTGGCTGTGAAAACAATAGAAAGCTAATCTGTATTTTAAAAAAAAAGAAATCACTTCTTTGCCAGTGGAGCTCTCTGAAGGATGGGACCTGATAGATGCTGGTACAAGGGGATCTGGGAAAGAGGGGGGAAGAGAGGCAGGGCTGCCCCTGCAGTAGCAGCTAGACATCAAAGTGGCTTTGCTGTATTGTAAAACCACGTCTCAACATAAAATAGTGGAAAACCCCACGCCACCTATGTCAGGAGGAAGCGTTGCTATCACAACAGGATGCCATCTGAACATTTACAAACAGAAAATGCAACTGCTCCTCCTTTCTTTCCTGCCAGTGGGAGAAATCCTTTCCTGAATTTACATGGGTGTTTGTTTGTTTACATTTGTAGGCATGGGAAAGCACATTTACATGCTGATCCGCCCATTTTTACAAGAACAGTGCAAAATCTAACGATTTGTGTGGCAAATCAAGAGTCTGCAAGGCACATTTCCCAAACTATTTTAACCAGAATTGAGGAGCAGCAGCAATTCCAAAATAGGAACCGACATTACCCTCAGGGATTTGAATTTGAGTGGAGACTTTTTTTACGACGCAGCCCCCTCTGATCTCTAAATCAGAGCAAATCTATCACTTTATAACTGACTCGAGGCTCTACTTTTAAATAAATTGTTGCTAAGGGGCGTAGCAAAAGGAGCGAAAAGAAAAATTCAGAGTGAAAACCAACTCATTTATAGAAGAGGGTTTGTCTCACAGGCTCAAAGAGAGGAGACACCAATAAAGGCTAGAGAGAAGGCTGCTGAGGTAAAATATGCAAGCGACAAATAAAACCCTCCCAAATGGTGCTGCCTTTGCATCACTGTTTCCACAGCAGTGACTCAGGGCTGCCCGGCCGCCCGCAGCCCCGGCCAGGAGGACAGGTTAGCACAGGGGGAGCCAAGCCGCCAGCAGCCACTGGGATGCTCGCTCTCCCCGCTGCCTGTAGTCTCTTCTTCCCGATTGCATTTCCATCCGGTAAAATATTCCACGTAACAAAACTGATTTTCAGGAACTCCACAGACACTCTCCTTTCTTGCTCTGGCAGGCAGAGCCAAGGTGCTTTGCCAGGCCAGTAACAGCTATCTGAAGGTCTGTGGGCTGCTGCATTTACACTAGGATTTCCACTTACTTTTCCACCAACTCCAGAAGCAAAACACTAAAAGCCCAGTCAGGAAGAAGGAACTACAGCGGAAAATATCCCCGCTGTACTGAAACACTGCAGAAACACCTCATACATCAACTGACGTGCAAAAAAACCTGAAAGTTCATTTCTGGAACTGACCCTCTCCACAAGGCAGAGAGAGAGGGACATTTGTGAAGGCCCCCATCCATCACCCTGCAGAACCAGGTGCGAAAGACAGCAGGCTGGTGACCTCTCACCATGCCTTTCGTGCCAGTGCTGTGCTGGGTAAAGAAATTACCATTTTACCTGGTGAACGTGAGGCAGAACATAACACGACAGCAACGTGCTCTCCGCACAGGAACAGCAGCTTCTTCTGCTGCCAACTCGCTCGCTTCTCACAGACACCCCCTTCCAGATCAAAACATTTGAGAAATAAAGCCCGACATGAAAAAAATTCAGCCGGGAATCGTCACAACAAAAAGATGCCTCCTTGGCCAGGCTCCCATCGGTCTAATCGTGCTTGATGCAGGCTCTTACTAAGAGAGACAGCATGGACAGGAGAGCGAAACTAAGCCATGTGCTTATTATGAAGCACCGATCTTTGCAATTTAATGACACCACCTTTGCACTTCTATTCAGCAGTGGAAAATGTTCTCTGCCAGAAAGGCCACTGAAGCACACTCAGTGGGCTTTCACCCCTTTTGGATTAAACCTACCTAGAGTAATGTACATAGGCTCCCTGTTGGAAAGGACCTGAGATGTTTCCAGGCTCAGGAGGCAAACAGCATCTTCAACATGGATCAACTTAAGTAGTTTGCACAGCATCTTCAAGGCTCTTTTAACACTTAGCTGAGCCGTGTGCTTCCCACTGAATACTTAAGAGATTGGGCATAGGGGGAGAAGAACCCCGTTGGGCACGAGGGGAGAGTTCATCATGGTTACAAGTCAGCTTACAGTACAATGAACTCCCAGGTCCTTGCGCATTAGCACTTGCTGCTATAATCTCTAGTTTTAGGAGCTGGGCTTTAAGCCTGTATTTTAGCCAACAACTCCCTACACAATCACTCAAACTGCGCCTTGCAAAAGGAGCACTGTCGAGGGACTTACAGCAAACATTTCTGTCTCATTAAACGTTGGGAAAAAAAATTGCTATTTTATATTTATATATACATATGCACATGTTAATAAAGAGGGGGACAGAGATCATCACTCAGAATAATCTCAAATGTGCAATACCATTTGTGGACCTGTAAACTAAAAAAAGAACCAGAGGGAGATTTTAAAATGCTTAGAAGTAGCTTGCACGTGCTACCCTGCACACATTCCTATAGCTGCAGCATTCCCTTGAAAGCCAAGTGTCAGAACTTTTTCTTTAAAAAAAAAAAAATAATAATCTACCTCCTCCTCCTCCTGATTTACTGCAAAACAGTGGCCAGCTGGCTGATAAAGGACAGTGGCTAAGGTCTGCCTACCATTCCCAAAGCAAAGGCTATAAATTTCAGCCTCTCTCTTCCCCACAGAGCCTGCCAGTTTTCACATGACTTTTCGGGACTTTGTATCTTTGGAATTTTCTCCTCCTCATTAACCTTGGCTGAAGTTGGCCAGCAGATCCAAATGGTATTTGGTGGAAAAGAAGGCAGGACACATTGCACTATCACCGAGAAGCCTCATTTCCTTAGGAAGTCAAGATAAAAATATGGAATGTCACAGCAAAAACAGAAGGAGCCCACAGGCAGGTGCGGTTTATGAAACTACAATTAAACACAGCCAAGGAAGATTACATTTCAAGAAGATATATCCACTTTAACATAAACAGCAAATTAATTCTCCTGTCTTTGATCTTAGTGCCCAAGCCAGATTTTAAAGTGCGCCTCTGAAAGACAGCAGCTCACACTGGGGCTGGGATCTCTTGCTTGCGTATTCCGGCAGGAGGACTACACCGCACGCCCGGGATCTGCCTAGATACTTGCTAAAATGAGAGCGCGATGCTCTGTCACAATCCTCGTTGGTTGTACTCTGCCCAAACTGGCAAGAGCACACACGCTCTAACACTGTATTGACAGAGTTGCCTTGTTTTCCTTGAGGAGACAATATGTCTGATTCACTGGGGGTAAATTGAGCTGTGCTGTGTGTCAGACAGAACTGATACAAAATGCAGCCCCGTACTTTTTGCTATTATCTGCACACAAAACATTTCTGTTTCCCATCAGAACTCGAATCTCCTCAGACAGCTCGAACAAACAGAGCTCAGCACTCGGGAAGTCAGCAGTGAAATGCCCGCATCGAGGCCACCTGCACGAACACTCCCCTGGGCTCGGAAGAAATGCTCCGTCACTGGAACTTGCACAGACTACTGCCCAAATTCATGTTATTGCAGGTATATTTAAGGTGGCTTAAATATCATGATTGTGAAAGCATCCGCACGGTACCCACGCTGAGCCTTCACCACTGCTAGGGTGGGGGTCCCGATTTCCCTAACCCAGATGCTAGCAGATATTCATATACATATGAAATCACATTGTCACTAGTAACTTCCTCATCAATGCTAACAGCAGGTCTCCAGAGGACTGCAGGTACCAAGCCTAAGGACTGGAGAAAAACAGGCACAGGATTACAGTTAAATGCATGAGTATTGCCCATTTGGACCAATAAACAGTGCCCAAAAGTTGGAATTCAAGCCCTTGTCCCTACTCATTACAACAATAGTAACAGACGTCAGTAGCTCACCTAGATGACTTATCCTTTCCTTCTGAGTGTGTAAACGCAGTTGCACCGTCAGACCATGGGAAATAATTTTTTAAGGAAAAAGTCCAGACTTGTCCAAAGAGCTCAAGGCTTGCAGAGGAATCTTCTTAATATGCAATCCTGCTGCTCCACCAATGGACGTCAGCTGTAGCCTACACAGTCTTCTAGTTCCCATTATGCTCCAGTACTAAACATGTGCTCTCACATATCGATGAGGAGCAACAGATCTCAGAGTCACAGCTGAGGAGTGTACCCTGAGCATCATCTCTGCTACAGCAGTGTTACCTGGTTCTCTTACATCCAGGCAGGCAAAATTTTAAAGCTGCCTCTCTAAAACAAGGAGATTCTTCTGCGCTCCAAACTACAGCGAAGTTTTCTTTATGCGGCCATAAATTCAGTTTGTGTAATCTAAACTACATTACAGTTTACAGAGCACTGGCAAAACATTTTCTGCTAGACAGGACAAAAACCTTGCACACCAGACCTGGCATAAGCACAAGGATGAGGAGAAAGCAGAGGCAACAGAGCTTTCCTTGCAATTTCTCAACACAGTGATCCACGATCAGCCTTGAGTATGAAGCCCTGTCCTGGCCTCAGCTGAAAAGCCACGTAACAAGAACAGTACTAAACGAGCATCATGAAGCCTTCACAGCCAAAACTCTTTAGCTGTTGACAAATAATAGATGCTGGTGAGGCAGCCATGGTGCCCTCCAGGATCTTCATGGCAAAAGGAAAACATCTGTTTCTACCTTGAAACAGTCAGGTTCCAAAACAAGCACGTTAAAATAGAGAAAGAGGGACACCCACAAGGACAACTGACAAAGGGCTGTGCATGCAAACAGTCTTCCACTCAGGTGGAAATCCTGCTCGAAGAAGAAACCGTATGCTGAAAAAGGCTGAGAGAGAAACAAGCACGTATGAATGTTTTACATCTCTTTTTTTCTCTCCCCATTGCCAATTTTTCCCGCACCCACACAGTATGGGTGTGAAGTTGCTCTTTGCTGGGACACAGCAACGCAGAGCCTTGGTGCTCGACACCAGCTCTCTCTAGTCAATCCACGTCGCTTATCGTTTCCCAAGCTGCTTGCTAACAGCCACAGCTTTCTGCCCCGACCTCAAACTGCCTATTCAGCCTCCCTCTTGCAGCCACACCAAACCTGACACCCTCCCCTCCCCAAATAAGCTTCTCCAGCCCAACAGCCTTGCTGACCGTGCCCCCCCACCAGGACTCGGATGAAGATGGTGAAAGTTTGCCCTGTATACAGGCTGGTGCCAGCACTGCTCCACAAACTTTCTTGGATCACATCCAAAAACCGCAGATCTGACTCAAGCCGGGTGTCAGATGTATCTGCCTTGCTGGGAGATAAAGCCACTGCTCCTTGTGTGACTGCAAGGACAAAAGGCTCTCCAGAGTCACGCCACTCTGCTGTGCTAGGACTGTGAGCTGGATGCTAACCACCGCTCTGCCACCCAAGGACAGGGGTGGTGCGACACGTCCGACACGCGGTGAAGATGGACAGGACCACTTCTGCCCGACCCAAGCCAGGGTCCTGCAGAGACACAGCGGGCAGGGAGCTGACGGGGGCCGCGGCAGAGCCCCCTCCCACGCAGAGCGCGGGCAGCACGGCAGGGCTGAGCCCCCCGGCACCAGGGCTGTGGTACAGCAGGGTGCCAAGCTGCCCAGGGAGGGCATGCAGCAGAGGTAGGTGCGGGATCTCAAATTAAGGAGGGAAACCGTCAATTATACAAATATTCCGCAGCAGCTCAAAAAAAGACGGCCCCACTGGCTGCAAGACTACCCTAGGTCTTTTTGACCTCCTCCCAAACCAGGGATTACAGCTCATGGGATCATTCTGCCCAGCAGTCTTCCTCTGAAATGCCACAGAAAAGTTCCCAGCAGCCCTGGGTTTTTTTGTTGACCTAATACCTGGAAGAGATCAGAGGTTAATCAGCTTCAGGAGAGGCTGAACAGCAGGGCTGGCCACATTGTAAATACCTTTCCTATTTATTCCTTTTCCACAGAACAATTCTTTGTTTGCTAGGTAACTGTTTAACCAAAGACTGCAAAATTTTGTACCGGCCGTAAGGAAGCAGCATCACATTTGAGGGACAAGCAAGCAGGGTGCCAGTACTCCCCATGGCAACAATCTGGATTTTTAGGTCCCTCATCAATTTCCCGCAACTCATACCAAGAGGAAGTGACATGGCAAAGGCTTTTGGTAACTCTATTGGCTTCAGATTGGCTTTAGCTAACTTTGCAGTAACCAGGGACTGGAATATAAATACTTTATCAGGTAGCTGCACTGAGATAGGTAAAGCCAGGTAAAGCAGTGCATCCATGTCTCCCCACTAAAAGGCCAGCCCATATTCAGCTTTTCCAGACTGGCTTGACCCAGTTCTGTTGCACAGTGCTGTGAGGATATTCATTTCTCAGTCTTCTGGAGTGAGGCATCAACTTTTTAATTTTTTTCCTTCCAAACAGATCAAAATCCATGCACTCTCTTTGGGTTTTCATGAAAAAAACCTGCACACAAGAGTTAGGCCGAATTTTTGGTGTGGGTTTTTTTTTTTTTTCTCCTCATTTTTTCTGCCTGCATGTGTGGGAACACACACACATTTTTATTTATGTGTGGTCTTTCTGCAGACTGCTTTTGGGGTGTCTTATGGATGATGGATAGATCATCCACATGATCGCAGTTTATAACACCACGTAGGACATAAGTTATAGACTCACAAGAATCAAAGTGACTTGCCTACTGCAACAGAAAAAAGCAGTCAGCAGAGTCAGGAAGATGGCAAGGAATAATTCGGGTAACCTTTCCTGTCTAGGTACAGGATATGCGCCACCTTTCTCTGCAGGCTTGGAGGTTTTGGTTTGGGGTTGTTAATTTTTCTGCAGAGCACGTACAGAAAGGGCAAGACAGGCAAGCACTAAAAGCAATCCAGCTTCTTTCATAAATCAGCAGGATACAGTATCCAGTTGTTTACTTAGCATAATTTTACACAGACTAGACTGGACAAGTCATGAAACACTGGGCACAAGAGCTGAGAAATGCTGCTATTAAAAAGGCATGCGGAAAACTTTCCCAAGAGATGCCAAGAGCGTGTGTGGGAAGAGGTAGGAGGAAGAAGCAGCAGCATCAGGGGTTATAACAAACAGAAAAGAAGCGATTGTGTTTTTCCCTCAGAATCAGTTACCAAACCTTTCAAAGAGAAAAGCATCGCCGGAAGGGGAACACAGGAGTGACACTGGAAACGACCGTGCAGCTGCAAAGAAAGCCTCCAAGAGAGCTAAGCAGAATCAACCCATCTGTTTAGGGTGTAATGCAAGTTAACAGCGTAGATGCAGGCAGATTTGCCAAGTAAGCTTTGCTAAGGTTTTAAACGCTATTTGCTTCACAAGAAAATGGATTCTTCTAACTAAATAGTGACTGCCAAATCTTACAGCGTACTTGTGTTGCATCTGATAACATCAGTCACGGCTCACTTGGTATGCTACGGTGCCGCACACCAGCACGCAGCAAGGAGCTCAGGGAAGCCTAACAGCATGGTCAGTGAGTGGAAGGGATCACCATGGCCTGAAGATCACCTTCTCCAAAACAATGCCCCAAAAGGAACAGAGACTCTGCAATAAATAGATTAAAGACAGACTACAGGAATCTCTCAAATAACACCTCCCTCCACACCACACGTGCAGCATGAGATTCATCCTACATATGTACATTTCAGAAAATCATTTTTAAAGCGTGTAGATGCTGGTAGTTTATATCATTCCCCTTTTACGGTCATTGGGCTCATTCCAACAACAGAATAGCTTTCAATTGATGAGGACTGGTGGTTTTTTGTTCTTATTTGTCCTATGCTCCAGTGAAATTTTTTCACCCTACATGTGCTCTAGCTTTTCCCTCAGAAAGCGAAAATAGCACCGACGTATGCACCATTCTGCAAGAAGACTTACAGATCTTTAGATCTTACAGATCCTTGAAGTGCTTGCTTTAGTGCTGCAGATGTAAAGATCTATAAAGATCCATACAATCTTCCAGATCTTTTCTTAATTTGTTTAGAGAGGAGGAAAGTAGAAGATACAGGAAAGTTTTATGCACATCAACACCCCCCCACCGTTTCAGGCAGCAGTACTAACTAGTCATAATATATTCAAAGATCAAGCTGATATCTTCAGCCCACCTCCTCTTTTCTCATCCTTACCACCATTCTTTTCAAAATTAAAATCTGAGGAGAAAACCACAAGAAAAGCCGAGAAGGATGAAGCACATTTCTACAGCACTATGTACATTACAGAGCTGTAATGTTTCTTCCAGAGTCTCTAGTTGGAGGTTATGCTACCTTGTTTTCTTCATGCCAACCAAACTTTTTAAGGAAAGCCTTCACCCTGATTCTGACATTCTTCCCGTTCAGGTGATCAAAGCTTTACAGCCCAGAACTGATGTAACCTCACGGGTCCTGAGCAATGTGTGAAAAGCAGAATCGAGCCCTTGAAAACTGAAAATTGGGGCGTGCCCACAGAGTGTGCCAACACATTAGGCTTTCTAATTTTTTAAGAGTTTGGCAGAGCAAGCACTGGATCAGAGGTATCCCAGAAGAAAGTCTTTAGAATGGCATAGCGTAGAGTAGCATAACGTAGCATTGCATAGCATGGCATGGCATAGAATATTTCAGTTAGAAAGGACATACCACAATCATCTAGTCCATCTGCCTGACCAATTCAGGGCTGACCAAAAGTTAAATATGTTGTTAAAGGCATTGTTTAAATGCCTCTTAAACACTGATAGGCTTGGGGCATCGACCACCTCTCCAGGAAGCTTGCTTCAGGTTTGAGCACCCTCTCAGTAAAAAATGCTTCCTAATGGCCATTCTAAACCTTCTTGAACACAGTCTTGAACCATTTCCACACGTCCTATCATCACTGGGTCTGAGGGATAAGAGTTCAGCACCGCCCTCTCCACTTCCCCTTCTTGGGAAGCTGTAGAGAGCCATGAGGTCGCCCCTCAGCTTCCTTTTCTCCAAACTGGACAAGCCCAGAGTCCTTTGCCACTCCTCACAGGACATGTCTTCCAGCCCTTCCACCAGCTTTGTTGCCCTCCTCTGGACGTACTCAAGGACCTTTAACATCCTTCTTAAATTGTGGGGCCCAGAACTGCACATGATACTTAAGTTGAGGCCACACCAATGCTGAATACAGCGGAATAATCCGCTCTTTTGAGGGTTATGCTGTGTTTGACGCACCCCAGGATGCGGTTTGCCCTCTTGGCTGCCAGGGACACACTGCTGACTCCCATTGAGCCTGCTGCGGACCAGCACCCCAAGATCCCTTTCTGAAGGGATGCTCTCCAGCCACTCCTCTCCCAGTTTATCTTGTGTCTGTCCTCAACACAGGTTAAACAAAACAGTCAGATATCCTCCACAGCACTGCTTGTATTTAAGCAGAAACGCATAAAACGTGCACAGAGGTACAAATCACCTTGAGTTTCAATAGCCACTCATCAAAAAAAGTCACAATTTCAGTTTTGTCGAAGTTTCCACTCAAGTGTCTTTCCCCATGGGCACGGACACAGTTTGTCACCATTAACCTACAGGAGCTCTTCCTCTAACTGTACGTCTTGAACCTAAATTTGAAGGTGAATTTGAGGCTGTGGTTCCTTCAGCATTTCTGTCGGGGCAAAGCTGAGGGCAGCAGTCACTGCCCCCTCTGTCCCCACACTCTCTCCTCCCACCGAACCCATAAACTGTGGTGAGTTAGAACCAGGCCGGAGCTGCACGGTGGTCCACCAGCAAAAGAAGCTGTTCATGAAACCACCCCTTGAGGAACTGAAGCCATGGCTTGATGATATGGCCATCTCTGGCAGCAATGCCAATTCGAGCTACTACCCCTTCTCCCCCACAGCCATCAGCATCTCTTTTCCAATCTCAAGCCACCTTCTTCATAGCGACAGCACAACTGTTTGTAATGTCATGTGCTAAACTAGATCAACGAACCGATCCAGGTTATAAATAGCTGGGGGAAAGAGAGGAGTGAGGGTATTTTTAACCTGCAACTGGGTCCTGTTCACTGATCCAGGTCAGCATCTAGCCCTGGGGCAGTTGTGCCGGCACAACTGTTGCGAGACAGGAGAGGGACCAGCCAGCAAGAGTGGAGGGGAATATCCTACAGCCACATCTGCCACTGAGAAAATGGTACGTGCAACGGCATCGCCCATGCCTGGTGTTAGCAACAGTATCATCCCCGCCTGGTGTTAAAAAGTGGAGCTGACTTAGCACGACTTGGAAGAATTTGCACTACATTTTTAGCCTCCGCAGGCTCATTACTTTGAAGCAAAAACACATGAGCTCCACTGGTAGGAACGACAACACTTTCAAGCTGCATGTGGCCAACGTCTCCAAACTCCTCCCTCTGACTGCTCTTCATCCCCTAAAAAAGCATGAGCTTGTGAGATAAAAGATAGACAGTGCCAATATAGAACTAGTGCTTCAAAACCAGCCAAAAATTACAGAAAGTTTCAAAATACAAGCCATCTCCTGCAACATGAGCTTAGCCACACCATAGACAGCAGTTTTCAATTGTTTTCCTTTTGCTGTGCAACCTCTCCATTACAACTGTTTGTGATTAGCATACGCTATTAAAAACAGAGGGAGTGTGAATTACAGCCAGTCTTAATGTTATGGAAGAAGCCTTCGTCGTGCACAGACCAGCAAGCTGCCCCGTGTAAAACGGCCACACAAATGGAAACGTTTGCTGTGCAAAGAACATTCACTGTATGTCAATGCACCTTCATTCTTCTCTGGTTTGTCTACTTGCGAACTGCAGCAAAATAGCACTGCCTCTTCATGAAGGCAGCCATTGAAAATCTCTAGCTGAAAATTGATTTTTATCAGGCCATCCTCCAAAGCAAGAATGTCTAGCTCTTGGCAGACACAACAGCTTAAGTTAGAGAGCGGCAGTCACACTGTCCATCAGTCACAAGGAGATTTAGAGATACGACTGAAGTCCTACCAGTTGACCTAACCCTGCCTTCTTGCTTTCCTCCCTCTCCTGGCAGTTTACCCATTACACTCCAGCTTGTGTCCAAGGCCATTTTTACTTGTTGGCGCCTCTACACACACCAAAATATAAGACATTTTGCAGCAACACCCTTGTAGGAGTTTTTCTTAATATAACCAGCTTGCCAAAGACCCCCTGCTTTGTTACGACGCACATGCATCAACATAATTTCCCCCTAATACCTATATAAGATTGAGGAGTTCAGAAAAATAAGACATTTAGTTGGAAGAGGCACAACCTCTCTTCAGAAGTGCAGTATCAGTCAAGGATTTCATTCAATTTTAAATCTGAAGCTGTTGTGTTAATTTGCGGATATAACTCTATAAAACACAAATGGAATCAACAGGGAAAAACCCATGCTTTTTTCTGATCTGCTCTGAAGACTTAATTTAAACTGATTGCTTTTTGAACAGCATAAACTGCAAGACATCTAAGGATTCAAATATGGGCATATATTTTTTATTTCTTTGGCTGGGTTAATTTCCCGTCTTTCCCATCTAAAGCTCCACAGTAAATCCCCCTGGGTCAGTTACAACTACTACTTTACACTGCTGAATTCTGCCAGCAATCTGCTCATCGCTCCTGCAGATGTTTCTGCTTTCAGACTTCTGGGAACTTTATTGGACCCATTTCCTTTGAATAAATGTATACCCTTTTTAGGCTGCAAATGTACCAGGGAAAACTACTGTCCTCTACGTCAAACAGCCTCCTCACCTTCTTTTTCGGTAAAAGCAAGATGCTACATTTAAGAGAAAAAAGTGGGAAGCAGGGAATCTGGCTTTTTTCCCCCCTCTCCTGAGAAGTGTTTGAAAAGGGAGTGCTATGCGTGCTCACACGTCCTGGGACCAGTCAAATCGATTTGTGAAAGCCAGAGGCCCCTGCTCACAAGCACACAAAAATCTTGTCAAGGGCAGATATGCTTGGGGGGGGGGTCAGGTCCTGCACACAGGACGCCAGAGTTCACATGCGAAGACCACGTCCTTCAACGTAAATATGAGGTAAGCCATATGCCATCTCTCATTATTAAATTTTACCCATCTTGTTAATAAAGCAGAATGTTCCTCTACTCACCTCGGTAACGTCCATGACTTTGATGGCTGCCAGCTGTCCCGTTTTGACATGCCGCCCCTGAAGAAGAGAGAGAACCGTCAGCACCAGCATCTCACCCATCCCTTCAGCATACGCAGAGCTAAACATTGGGACGAGAGCTCCAGACGCTGGGTTTTACCCAACTGCGCTGGACCCTATCAGAAGAGACCGATACTTCACATGAAAACCAACAAATACTCTAGGTGCCTAAAAAAAAAGGTTTCTTTTTCAAGTATTCTTACATAAATCTTAGAACCTGTTTCTTTTTCTCCACATTAAAAGGATGATTATCAAGATTAAGCACGGACAGATTACATTCACAGCTTCCCTTCTGTTTACTTTAGCAAAGTTCAGAGTCAGTAATGATAGTTTATTAACATGTCAGAATAGTTAAACTCCGCATATTGCGTACTTTATTTCTATGCACCAGTGCCTGGTACCCGAGTGATATTTTTACTAGGTAAATGCAAGCATGCTTAGGGGGTTGCAAAGGGGCATTTCTCTTTGTTTTGGTCTTCATTAGTACAAAAATAAGTGAGGTTTCTTCCAGTGATGCATCAGACCTGCAACAGCTCTCTTCACGATAGCTAGACAAGAACAAGACATCGTCTCCCTTCACCTACGCCACCATAATGGTACGGTTTCTCAGTACAGCTGGAGCTGAATTAATAGATCCCAGCTCCTGCGGCAGGGAGCTCCTACCCTTCCTTCCCTTGCCTCCCTCCCGCCTCCTGTCACATATTTCTCCCAGGAGCACTGAGCTCGTTCTGGCACTCATCGGATCATATGATAAGCTGATTGAGATCACGAAAATGGCAGAAAGTTAACGCAGAAAAAAGCAAACTGCAGGGTGGGGCGGGAGACTGCAGATCAGGAAATTAAACTGGTTTGTTCCGTGCTCAGAGCAGAGCTGGAGCTGGCAGGAGGCGGATCGCAGGGCTGGGAGGCAGGCAGCACAACCGGCCCCTCCAGCCCTGGTGGGCTGTAACTTGCCTCAGCTGACTTGTGACAAACACCTTTTTTCCTCCAGTATATTTTTACAGAAGGTGGGGCCATAGCAATTAGCTGTTCTGTTGGGGGTTTTTTCCTAAATAGGCACTTAGAAATGGTTCTAGCATTAGTGTTTTCTAGCTCTGCACTTAACATCCAACAGTTTGCCCCAAGACTCACAGTCAAACAGCCTGGTCTCCCAACATCCTTCCCAAGCATCATCCCCAAAGTCCCTTCTCCGAACCAGTCAAGCTCTCCAGCAAGAGGTATGCCCACTACACTTCTTCATCCACAATTAATGATAAAAGCCACAACAAAACATTTCATTAAAGTCACAGTTCCTTCACCTTGTTCCTCACCAATTTTTAAGTTTCCCATGCAGAAACCTATACATAGCATGCACTATAACTGATGGATGTCAGTAAGTATTTTTTTTCCTGTTCTAAATCCTTAACCTTTTTACACATTCCTTCAAGACCCCAGAACTGAAGCACTCCAAGCCACCAGTCTCTTTGGAGAAGCCTTGACCCCTTCACACCTTACGCTGCCCTCCATAGAAGCAATGGCCAGGTATTGCTGGTGCATGACAAAGGACTGATGAAATGCTGCAGAATTCACAGCCTCCACTTTCTTTTACAACTTGTTTTGTGCTGCGCTCTCCCCTTATTAACCAATCCACATGCTTTCCATAAATAAATTACTGTACTCAGGCTTCTGCCGGCTCTGTAAACTCCCTTTATTACATGCATTTCTTTTTATAGCTCGGTCTCAAGCTGGTTTGGATTTTGAAACAAAGTTAGGGCCGTAACATGTGTGCAGTGGCCAAGACTGACCTCACCTTGACCTTACTACTTCTTGAAGCAAAGCCCTCCAGCAAGCCCTGGGGAGATGCAACTCCTATTTCCCACCCTGGACCTCTGCCCAATGACAAAAGCCTGTGGTCTTCTCCTCAAGACCTACCATCCCACCACAGGAGGTGGGGTGGGGAGGGGGGGGCGGGGAGAGGAAACGCTTTACACGGAGGTGGAAAAATGTCTCCTCTCAGCTCTGCTCCTATTTTCCATGGCTCCGTGGAAGGAACTAAAAGGCCCAAGGACATGGGGAAACACAGTTTGAGGTATAAAAAGAATATGTTAAAGGTAAGAGAGGAACAAGGACATCTCAGAGGAAAAAATGCTCACAACACTAGGGAGGACTGAGGAAGAAAAAAACTTTCAAAAAAACAGTGAAATATGGTTCACCATTAATTCTGCAGCAAAGCAGGAAGGCTAAAATGGTGCAAGCAGAAAAAGTGGCACGCAGAAGAGCAAAGTAGCCAGACATCCACAGGATGCCACATATTTTATGGAAAGTTTGCTCTATTTGTCTTTGTAAATCTACACACTGCTCTTTGGAAAGAGCAAGCCCACCAGAAGCCTGAAATTTCCCAGGGCTCAGTTTCACAGCTTTTCTCCAGACGATGTTCCTCCCTGTGAGACTGGCCCACTCGGGATGGCTAACGCGCACCAGCCCAACCGTCCTCCCCTTCCAGCTTTACAGGATCCTGCTGCTGCCTCCACTAGTCCCTGTCAAAACCTGGGCCACAACAGCTACAGCAGAGCACAGCCATTCCCGTGGTTCACTTTGCTGTTTCTACAGCAGGGATGGGAAAAGCTTCTCCATAACCCTCCTAAGGGATTGGAAAGCAAGGGAACTGCAGACTGTGGGAAGTGTGGGCTGCTCAGTATCCCAGGCCAAATTTAAACCCTGGTCATTTCAGAATGGTGTTTAAAATTACTCCAAATACACTTTTCATAACGTATGGAGAATTCATATCCTAAGCGTCTACAACACTTATGAGGGGGAGTCACATGACATTGATTTATATTAGAGAAGTAAAAGGACACTTTAAAGCCACATTCTTTTCATTAAAAACATTTTTAGAGGGAGGAAAGAAGCAAACATCACGAGCACAACATATAAGCATGAGCAGAGTTTTTGTTTGTTTGTTTATCTGCTTAACAGCTCTGCTCAAGAACAGGCTTGTCAAACTATTAGCATGCTGGTATAATTTTGCTCGCAACATGAAATGGCTAAGCATTCTTGTTTCGGAAACTGATCTTCAGATTTTCATAGCCAGCTTTTGCTTTGGAAAAAAACTGACTGCATCAAAAAAAAAAAATAATAATAATAAAATCACAAAGTCCTTGAATGCGACAAAAGAACTGCAGAAGTCATAGATGGGAGAAACCCTCTGAACTCAAGTCTCCTGGGATCAAAATTTACTCAAACCCAACTCCCAGAGCACTTCATAAATGTGGTAACCATTAAGGCCCCATCCAGACAGCACCTCAGCAACACCACCGGCAAACACTCCGGCAGAACAGCATTTTTCTTGCAGAAGGAGGCCCCTTTTTTAGTGCTGTCTGGAGTCGCAGCCCCTCGGGTCATCCCGGGCTCCCCCATCCCCAGGGCGCGCAGAGGTTCTTGCAGCTTGCTTTCTCCCAGCAAATTGCTGGCAATTACCATAGGAGTATCTAAAAAACGCCGCGAGATTGCAAAACACAACCCACCCTAACCAAAAACAGCAGTTTCTTAAAATATTGCCAGTACTGAATATCACAGGCTGGGGATCACAGGGTAACTGTCCCCTGGCCAGAAAGTGACAGATATGAAAGATGCAATGAAGATGACAGCAACCTAGATGCATATTGCGAAGCGTAAGATGACTTGTCTCCAGAGCCAAAGGGCGGAGGAGGCTGCAGAGGCTGCACCGTGTAGCAGCAACAGGTAGTGGAGGCCATATCATCCCAGGAGCAAGAGTTTGTCCCGTACCAGGTATTGAGGTGGGGACCACGACAAAACGTCACCACCGTCAGCTGGGTCTGGCTCCCACCCCCATGGAAAAAAGCTCACCAACACAATTCCTTCATTTAGATTACATTAAGATTTTATGGACAAAAATTTCGAAACTGCTTGTCATTTCTTATGCACCCTCCCTCCCAGCTCCCCGCTTTCTTCCCCTCTTTCCATGAATCTGTTCACATTAAAGCATTTGTTTATCCTCCCAAGGAAGCAACGTAAGAATAATTTTAAGACCACTACTGCACCATTCTATTTTCAAATGGCCGGTTGGGATGAGCGAGTCAGTGGAGTTGAACCTGCTGACCCCAAATCTTGCCCTGTTCCTTCTCATGCGGATGACAGAAAGTTCATTTACATATGGATGGTTTTAAAATACAGTTCTTCTCATCAACGTAGCAGTGCTGCAGCATTTAACTGGATCTTAAACTGAAGATCCACTACTTAAGCATATTCCCAGTCATGTCTGATAGCAATATGCTGTTTATTTCTCATCTCAGTGGGCTTTCTGCATATTGAAAAGAAGAGGGGACAAGGGGAATCCTTGGTAGACTGCCAAAATCTGCAGAACATCATACATTTCAAGCCTACCCACACACTCTCCAAGTCAGTTAATACACCTACTTCTTGCCTCTTTCTTCCTCTGCCCACATTATTACTGTAAAAATTTTGTTTGGGAAAGGTTCAAAGGCAAGTGGTGTTATGCGCTGGTTTTCGTGGTGCTTTTTTTTCCCAAGATGCCTTAATGTTATCAAAGAACTATGCAAATTAAATGCAAAAGAAATCCTATCAGCTCATTTACCTCCCCCCCACCCCTTAATTATCCAAGACAAATATTCCACAGTAATGTACTAATTCTCATACTACCACCGTTTCCGGCCTGTGTATTAACGTGCCTTTTGGGGCACTGCTCCTGGAAGCCTGCTCTCCAGCTAAATGGCATGGAAGTAGAATATGGGGCAACATCACCCGTTAACAAAGGAAGGCAGCATGTGTGACTCATGATTTACAAGCTTGGATTATCCTGTGCACTGAACACCATTAAGTCTTTGGAAACCTTGTCCAACCTCCCTGGGCTGCCAGTTGTGGAAAGAAGAGCAACTAGGTTGAAAAAAAAAAATTAATCTACTAATTCACATTTCAGTTACTACAATATACAGGGAGGCAGCAGGCTAGATTTAAACACGCTATCAAGTGAAAACTCACCACAGTATCACCTCTCAGTAGTGCTGTGCAATGTCCCCATGCCAAAATTAACTTTTCAATTTGCTTCTCGTTTAGTTGACTCTAAATTCCTACCAGCCTGAGGCAATAGGCCATGGAGCAATACTTTGTTATTAGGTTGCACATACCAGTGCAATAAATGATACTTTATTATTCAAATCCATGTTTACCATGAGCTGTTTTTGTCACTCGCCAACACAGAAAGTTGCAGAACAACCAACCTTACATTGTCAATAGTCGGACTCTACAAGACATTTCTTCCCACTCCCCAGAAAGACTACCCTGTGAAAAGCAATGGGAGTTAATGCTTGTGGAGGAAACAGAATATGCTTTTTTAACAAGGAAGACCCAGAACAGCACAAAGTCAAAGCAACCTCCCAAGTTAAAAACAAATAATAAAACAGAAAATGTTTTTAAGCAAAGTGTTGGGCGGGAGTGTTGATCTGCTTGAGGGTAGGATGGCTCTACAGAGTGGCCTGGACAGGCTGGATCCATGGGCCAAGGACAATGGCATGGGGTTCAACAAGGCCAAGTGCCAGGTCCTGAACGTGGGTCACAACAGCCCCAGGCAGCGCTACAGGCTTGGGGAAAAGTGGTTGGAAAGCTGCCCCACAGAAAAGGACCTGGGGGTGTTGGTGGACAGTCAGCTGAATATGAGCCAGCAGTGTGCCCAGGTGGCCAAGGTGGCCAGCAGCATCCTGGCCTTTATCAGGAATGGCATGGCAAGCAGGACAAGGGAAGTGATCATCCCCCTGTACTCAGCAGTGGTGAGGCCCCACCTCAAATACTGTTCAGTTCTGGGCCCCTCACTACAAGAAAGACATTGAGGTGCTGGAGCGTGTCCAGAGAAGGGCAACGAAGCTGGTGAGGGGTCTGGAGAACAAGTCTTATGAGGAGCAGCTGAGGGAACCTGGGTTGTTTAGCCTGGAGAAAAGGAGGCTGGGGGGAGACCTTATTGCTCTCTACAACTGCCTGAGAGGAGGGTGTAGAGAGGTGAGGGTCGGTCTCCTCTCCCAACTAACAAGCAACAGGACAAGAGGAAATGGCCTCAAGTGGGAGGGGAGGTTTATACTGTATGTTAGGAAAAATTTCTTCCACAAAAGGGTTGTCAAGCATTGGAACAGGCTGGCTAGGGAAGTGGGTTGAGTCACCATCGCTGAAGGTATTTAAAAGCAGATGTTGCATTTAGGGACACAGTTTAGTGAGACTTGGCAGTGTTAGGTTTACAGCTGGACACAATGATCTTAAAGGTATTTTCCAACCTAAACGATTCTATGATTCTAAAAAGCCTACCTATTTGTATTTGCAGTCAAAATAATGCTGTTCCTACTGATAAAGCATTCTGTAAGCTAAATAATCATAGGCTCCAGCGACGGAGATACATTTGTAAAAAAGAGATAATGTTTATCTGGCATGGAAGCTCCTTCTAGAATAAAAATCAGCAAACAACCTCAGTACAAAAGCCTGGCAAATCACCACACAAGAAGAAAAAAAGGCCAACATGAATGTTCTTTCTTCCTGTTAGACTATTTCTAAATCCAAACTAACCAGAAGCAATTAAAGACTCCTACTGTTTGAGTCAAAGGCAGGACAGGGTTCTGTGTTTTCCCCCTGTCTAACTCTTTGACATCGAATGCCTGGAAAGCAGAACAGAAAACAACATACTCTATATCCTGCTTTAGATATCCACAGGCTCACTAGCTGTCTATTGAAGAAATAATAATGACAATTTAGTCATGCATAGTACTGCATTCTGTGAAGTATGAGAGATGCACAGTTATTCCAGTCCTGTACTTCCAGGGATAGAGTGAAAAGATGCTACCCGCTAGCAAGGAAAAAAGACAGTCTTATGCACTTATTTTTTTTACTTCAATTGTTAGTTTTATGGTAGCTTTCCCACTCCAAACGATTCTGGATATACATTACCAGAGGCATTTCCTTCTCCCAAACACCTCATTGCCTAAATAGGAAAAAGGAAAGAAAAGGGGGGTGGTGGTGGGTGGGAGAAAACAAAAAAAAAAAAAAGAAAAGAAAAAAAAGGACGGTGGGAAAACTATGGCAGAAAGCCACAATCTAACTTTCCCAGGACTGCAACAGGTCAATGGCAGAGGTCAGAGTTAGGAGGCGTCTCTGCCGACTCCTAGCACCCTGCCCAGAAGTCCACCTCGCCCCGCCGATCAGCAGGAGACACCAATCCCCTGTAGGACCTTTGACAGTTTTGCCTAAGTGAGGCTTGACGGTTATCACCATTTCAGTTCACAGACACTGAGACATGCGACTGGCCAACAGGTGAAAACTAAGCAGCTGAAAGAAGGGGATGTTACAGGGGAAGGGGGGAAGGGGGGGCACACGGTGAAAGGTCTAGCAGCAGTGGAGTATAAGACTACAGCTGGGCCTTCGTCACCCAGTCATGCCAATTCCAGTCCATTCAGCCAACTGGGATCCCCCAAGGCTACACATTCCCTGACCCAAATGGCACAAAAGTATTAAGTGGAGCTTACAGGTTTCCCTCTTCCTTCTCCCTCCCAAATACTGAGTAGGAAAGGTCGATGAACTAGGGTCTGCTGGCAACACCAGCAGCAAGGCTGCAATGCCTTTTTCCACAAGACCTTAACTTCAGGCCACTAAGAAGTTTTTGAAAGATATGCCTTGCTGAGCACCATCTCTCCACCAGACACCCTGGCCATCAGCTAGCTGCTGGGATCAAGCTTTGCTGCTCTGTAGGTGGCCACCCAGAGCTTCCTGACCCAGATTCGATGCTTCTTCTACGGGGACACTTGAGCTAACTGGCTTGAGGCCCTATTCTGGAAAATACCCTCTTCAAGAGCCATTCTCAATGTCATCGTCCCATACTTCCAGCTACCACCAGGCTATGCCCAGATTCAGTAACCTTCACTAAACACACCACCACCCATTTTCTGCAGTTCCCACTCTCAGCCCTCTCCAAAATGAGAAAAGCTGTCTCAAGCCTTATTATTGCTTGTATTTTTTTCTGGTTTTAAACATACCAAGGTAATTTAGTTGGGACACTGCTGAAAGACACAAAAGAATCCCCTCAGACTAAAAACAATGAAACCAGAGTAGAGGCACACCTCCCACGTGGACAGGGATGGCTCAGAGCACATTTGGCTTCCTCTAGAAGCATCAGCTAAAATCTGCTGTGTCCAGCTCTCATTCAAATCAGTTCTTCCCCCTACCTTAACAGCTTTACCAGTCATTAAATCCACCCCTCCTAACACTGATCTGTCTCTTCGGACTCCCTCCAATGGTCTCTTTTATAAAGAACAACTTATTTCTGGCAACCACAATTAAAAACAAGCCAGATGGAGAACATCAAGAGAAGAATTTAGACCAAAATGGTAAAACATGTGCTTGTAGATACAAAATGACACGGGCTGCAGAGACAGATGACTTCTCATTTCACACCTCAGCAGCCACTTTCATCACCAAACACTCTCTGTAGGATCTCGGCCACTGACTGAAGGAGGGACAGGCCCATTTTGGTGGTGTGGCCGCAGCAAGTCCCTGCAGCAGGGTCGGCATTAGTCAGGTTGAAGGGAACCACCACAGGTCGCCAGAGCGAGCCCTGTGCTCGCCCGCTGCCACCCCACCTTCACAGCCATTGAAGGCACCCAGTGCCACTTCAGAGAGATGTGGTGCACCATGCACTGCTTCTACCTCAGACCAAGCATGGTCCACTCTGACCCACCGGATGGGGGCTTCGAAACCACGCAGGGACCTCCTTAGCTGAGAGAGATGGCAGATAAGGGGCAGTCTCCCCTCATTGCTTCTCTGGAGTGACATCGAAATAAGCCCGGATGAAAAGAGTCCGGGGCTGCTTCTCTTTGTTTGTTTGCTTTTTAAATGAATTCATATCGACATTTAACTCAGCACCCCTGGAGGTGCAAACCTGAGCTTTCTGACCAAACGGAGCAATTTACACTTTGTGACCACGGCCCTCTGCAAACCCAGGCAAGCCTGGGCCCATTCCATGCTGCTCACTCACCGCCAAGAAGCTGCTGAGAAACCACCTCAGAGCTGGGCACGCACCTTGTGAAACACAAGGCGAGATGCCCCCAACACATTTAAGTATTTAAGCATTAGGTACACAGAAATGCCACAAAAGATGCTTTTCTTTGGGTTGGGGAGAAGTCAAAACCATCGTTAGTCCCTGGCCCGCTGTGTACCAAAGCTGCTTGTAAGGAGCATGCACTCTCCTGGGGGACACTGTGAGAGGTCATACACCACCAGAGAAGGAAAACTGAGCCAACGCACACCCCACCAGCCCTGTTGCGTTCAGTCTGCTGCCGAAAAAAGTGGCAGCAAGAGCCACGGAGCTCCGTGAGCTGCACGCAGCTCCGTAACCAACACCAACCAAGAAACGGGTGATGGCCACCCCAGGCAGTGAGGGGACAGTGTCCCCCACCGGATGGCATCTGGCAGGCAGGGACGGCTTCGGGGGGCTGGCTGCCTGAGGCACCATCCCACAACATCCACCAGCCTCCCTTCTGGAGAGCACAGGGAGGGGTATTCACTTGTAATCAACTTCCTTAATTTCATGTACTCTAAACAGCTGGTGGAATTATTTTGGAGGCACAAAACCTCACTGCAAACCCAAGAGAAAAGGCAGGAGGGAAAGGGAGAATGACTGCCTCTACTGGTTTTATGCCCCTTTTTAACACGTTTTTGAGTTTGCTGTTGTTGACACAGCCCGCTGGACAAGGAGAAGCCCACCACTCGCGCTGCCACGTCCGGCTGTCCTCACCGAGAGAATCCCACTTTTCATCCAGCTGCACCACAAGATGCTAACAAACAAACGGAGTGGGGAGGAGACGAAGCTATCATTGGCTATATTAATGAGGGGCAAAGGGAAGGACATCTATTTTCATTTGTACCATCCCAGTGGAACAACACAGCTGAGCAGAGCGGGGAAGTCAGGCGACGTAATGAGTTTTAGTTCAACATGGTTAAAACAAAAGATTTCACATCCATGACCTTTAAAAAACTCCAGAACATTAGCAGCAAGGGAGAAAAGGGAGAAAAGTTAATGAACTCTTAAATACACATTTTTATATATACATAAAAAAAAATAAAATTCAATTCCAATCCAACTGTCAATACTCCTCCAGTGCTACAACACACAACAAAGAAGGGCTGGAACAGTGTATTTTGGGTCCTTTCACTTTTCCTACTGAGGGCAGATACCAGTTGGCATCTCTTTATTTAGCCATTACAACATCATTAATGCCATTTCCAGTCAATCACATCTCCTAGCCACTATAGGCTAGGGAGCCATCATTTACTAGTCAGGAATAGCTGGAACTAAAATGCATCTTTTAGGGGACCAGAAATGCTGGGGGAGTACAAGAGGAGGCATTCTTAAGTATCGCACCAGCCAGCGTAACAGCCATGCCAGTGGGGACCATGTTTTGTACTGTGACCCGGTATGTAAGAGCAAATTAAGAAATATTTTCCCAACCTGTTTGCAAGATGCAAAACACACATTTAGCCTAGAGTTATACGTATTTTAATTAAACGAGGACTCACACCAGAAGACTCTTTCCAGCATTTTTATCTTCTGATACCTTGCCAAGTACATCTGTGCTTCTAAAGCAAAAAAAAAAAAAAAAAAAGAACAACCAACAAAACCAAAAAACCCCACCTTGTCCTTGAGAAACTGGCACGTGGCCAGCAAGCGATCTGTAAACAGCTTTTGTGTCCACACAAACTATTTTCAAATACTCAGGCAGCATTTTCAGACCTCAAACTATTTCTGCTTCGTCAGCACGGGAGCCTGACTCAGAAATCCAAGCCTGTACTAACAACCCCTTCTGTACCAGACTTGCCAGCAACAAAACCCCAACCTCAGAGGTCGCAGGGCCCTTTACTTATTTATTTATTTAGCAGAAGGACCAAAATGAACACAATTTCCTCTCGGTTGCTACCTGAGTAGTATTTAAGTTGCATTCCCAAAGCCTGTGGCCACCACGTTTATTATTTGAAAGGGCCACATGACAGAAAAGCCATTATGCAACATACTAGGCTCGCAGGTTAATCCACAGAAAAGAACGGCATTCATTAAGGAAATGGAGCCTGCGCGTTCTCCGATTATTACTTTGTACCGAGTACTCAAGAACACACCAAGTGCCTCACAAAAACTAGTCAAAATATGTTCACCGCTCTTAAATAACACACCATGGGCCTTCACAGACCAAGTTGGGGCAAACAAAAAGAGAAAGAAATTCCTCAGGAGGACTTGTAAGCCCACCGTGCTGCCACCATCATTGCAGCCGGTCCCCACCCACCCTGCCGCGTGCTCAGGCTACAAATATAATGCAGATTAAACAAAAGTTATTTCGGTGCAAAAGGATTTGTGAGATTTTTAGACCGCAACACACGTCTTCTCTAACTCTGGGCAGGATAAACACTGCAGACTTCTTTTCTTAGTATTTCTAGTAACAATTGCACTTGGAGGGAAAAAAACCCCAAAATGCTTTTCTCATGACACTACACAGAAGTATTATTCAGCTCACGATCCAACACCAGCTATTCCTGCAGACCACAAGTCACTACTCTGGAGCACAACTCTTCATTAAATGTAATATAAAAATGGTTAGTCGGAAAGGCCAAGCTTTTGGTCACAGATCATTCAGCAAACTGGTACAAATAGGACAACTTAGTATTGCCCCAGACTTCAAAAGAGGAGCGAGGACCAAAATTCACCTGCTGAGGACAACCAATACATTTTGTAATCGCTTATAGCCAGGCAGCTTATCCCAGAGTCACCATCCATCCAACCTCTCTAACGCTGCACCACTTCCCAGGCAGAGAAGGAGAGGGAGGGAAGGAAGGAGGGAAGGAAGGAAGGAGGGAAGGAGGGAAGGA